>JAHWFP010219972.1:8222-19983 GCA_023313725.1 Lithobius niger | reverse complement strand
CAGATGCGAACCTATTTCCGACGCCTTTTGGACTTAAATGTCAGACTGCCTGCTGAATGGGAAATGAAACTTAGTTGCATGCATTAATTTCTGATAGGACAGTCGTGGGATTCGAACCAGCATTCTCTTGGTTTGGAGATGAGGACCTTGATCACTGGGCTGTTGCTGCTCGCTTTGCTCGGGGTCCAAGGCGCCCCCTCACAAAGCTTGCAGTGCGAGTTGGGACTTCGGTTTTTCGCCTTCAGTCAGCTGTTGCGTACAGGGACTTGTATGCAACTTGGGGTTTAGACTAAACAGTGCATTTTTTTAACATAGTAACTGCTGCTCCAAGTGGAGCACCAGCCTTCATGATTGGAGCACCAGTTAGCATCTTGGACCAGTGGAGCACCAGCCTCTTTCCTCAAAGTTGAAACTTATTTTTCATTTTAAAAATGCCATTACGATAAAAATTAAAATTATGGTGAAATGAATATGTGCAAGTCATTCGTTACCGGTTGTTTTCTGAAATTCCATTTCCCTCCAACCCAAAATAGTTGAAACATTAGAACAAAAAACACCAGGATGGCAATGGCAACGGCACATTCATGCACATTCACTGACACCACTGCGTGTTATACTCAGTCCAGTCAAAGCCCCCTAAGTAAATTAACCAAATTTGAAACGTAAGATTTCTGAGAACTTGAGTGCAAAAGTGTATTAAGACACCTCCCCTCCATTTCTGTCTGCCCTGCGGCCTCAATCATGCCTTTTTTTTTTACTATTTGGAGCACCACTTCATATTCCTTAAAAAAAATGCCCAGAGACTAAAAGTCGAAGCTCTGTAGCCAAGTTATTGACAGGGCCAAATGGAAACGACCCTAGGCAACATTTAACACACACACAAATACATACAAGGAAACACTTTCGGTTCACTTGGTGCGAGGCGCACAACAAGCTCCCTACACTGGTGATTGGAAAACGTGTTTACATATTGTGCTCATGTTAAAGGGGGATTGCCACCAAATCACAAGCTGTAGCAGCATCTATAGCTATTTACCGCTATCTAGTTCTGTCTAGCCATTACTTTCAACAAGAAAAGGAACATACAAATACATTTCTTATGAAACAAGCCAGGTGCTTCCTTAATTATTGAGTGTAAAGTTGGTGCATCCACGTGCACCAGAACGCAAGCGATAAAGTTAAACCTGACGACATCACGGGTGCTTTTTTTCCAGCTATCAGCCGTTATGAAACGGAGATTTTGAACCGCTAGATGGGCGCCATCTACTGACAGTGATATTGTTAACCTTGACCGCTTGCTGCCTGGTGCACGTGGACGCACCAACTTTACATTAAGTAACTAAGGAGTAACGTGGCTTGTTTGCTGTGTAAAAAGAAATTTCTTTGCGAATTCCTTCACTTGTTGAAATCAAGTGCTACGTAGAACTAAATAATGGTAGACGGCGCTAGATGCTGAAGCCTGTCATTTGGTGAATACGCTCCTTTAAGTGCTGCCTACGGACGGTTCCGTTTGTCCGTGTCACTATGGCGTAGCGGCAGTGCTACGGCCCTTGGTCTCAAAGGTCGAGGGTTCAATTCCCGCTCAAGCAGTCTGACATTTAACTCCAAAAGGCAACGGAAATAGGGTTGCTTTCGTATTTACTTACCAGTGATCGAGTCGTTCGGCTTTCCGTCCTGTTTAATGTAAAAGAGTTAAGAAGGTTAAAAATGTAACAACTAAAAACAAACGTTACTCTTTCAATGGTTGGTTGGTCGGTCGAGGTTGGTCCCCTTCGAAAGCAGGGATGGCTTGCCTGCACGCCACCACGGAATTCTGCGCATTGCTGCGGGCAGTTGAGATCTCAGTCCGGATTCACGAACGAATAATTTATAGAGCTCGTGAATAACGTTTGCGGAAGCGGCTTTTTAAAGAGATCGCAACCAAGTAACTCTTGCAAGTGGAATAAACCCAGTTAGGTTATACTGTTTTATTTCATGGATTATACGTAAAACCGAACTAAACCAACCGCAAAAAGTGAATGTAGGACCACAGATACGTTTTTCTGGCTTGGAAGAATGAAGGATCTAACGGGTTTACAATTTGTAATAGTTGTATTACATTTTCCGACCAGATTTCTGTGGCATACCGCAAAGCTTTTATAGAAACCCATCCCAGTTCGTCAGCGATTGGATCCAGAAATCTTGACTATACCTCACCTACGAATTTCAGTTGTGAAATTCAGACTTATTACTACCAACCCACTCAGTTATTCATTTCGCGAGCTACGAACAAGACCTGCAGCGTTAAGGCACGTTTACACAACCACTCGCCTTTGCATTCTCGCAGCTAGAAGCTAGAAATCACCTAAAATTCAAACATGGCGGCGGTTTTGTGTCTGCCGCCTCGCAACGAAAACAGCAAATAACGTTAGTTCAGAAGCGTTTAGGAAAATTGTTTCGTCATGAGGAATTCTTTATATTATTGACACGAATTATAAGACTGCAAGTATTTACTCAAACGATGTCGGATTTAGCTAATCCATTTAGCGTTGTTACCATGCCAATGTCACCTTTGCCATCGCGATTGCGTTCTAGCTGCGAGAATGCAAAGGCGAGTCGCTGCATAAACGCGCCCTTATACTTCCATTGCTACAATTATCAGCATGCTCACATTGTTATCTGTTTTAACAGCAATGTTTGAAAACGTACCATAAAACAGCAGTTGCTGAAGGGAGGAAAACAACACACACGTTCGTTCGTAATGAGGCGACGATCCAATGTGGCGGCTTTCACGGCTGTCACTTCCACAAGCGCTCAGCAGCAGTCCAAATCTTCCACGTTAACACCTTTCGCAGGTCCAGGCATGATCATTCGAAAAATGGCGCTGCAATAGTGTTTTTACCGTACTTTTTTATTTACCCTAAACAGATAAGTATGAAACATCGACTGAGGGGGCGCGCTTCGCGCACTACTATAAATATCGAGATTTCTGTAATCCTAAAACGTATATAACGCAAGCAATCGTGAAACTCCGAGTGTGAGCTCATTGTGTGTGCGACCACACATGCCAAGACGTACGACGCATGCGCAAGCTTTAACACGGAGGATTTGGTCTGCGGCTATGCGCTTTTGTCACTTCCGGTTTTCATGCGCCAACAGTGAGATACCATTAGCGGAGATGGAGTTGCTTTTCAATCCCCAACCCTATCTACTCCTATGGTACGACAGAAGCTCACCAGTCAGAAGCTCACTGGACAAAAGCTCACCATCCAAAAAGCTCACTTAAACAAAAAATATACTTATATATACTCACTATTTTTAAATACTTTGAAAAAATGTTAAACTATTCATTCATTATTCTTAAATATTGTGTGCTCCATCGTTTTCCATTCTAAAAGGGTTTAAAGGGTTTAACGAGCGTTAACCACTCCTGGTCATCTGCCCGAAGCCCTAAGGCCCTATGTCTGCAACAGCCAGATTCCCAGGCGGTCACCAACCCAAGTAACAATCCAGCCCAATGCTGCTTAACTTCGGGGATCTGACGAGAACCGGTGTTTCCAGCACTGCAAGGCCGCAGTTTTCCGTTCTAACTTCAGTATCAACAATATCAACAGTATCAACAGTGAACAATGAAGAGGATTCTTACGAAACAGAAGCCGTCATCTTACTTAAAAATTGGTCTTTCTTACCAGGATAAAGACATTGAGGTTTGCCTGCAAGTTATTGACAATCTTGTTTTTAAATGTTGAATTTTCCTTTAATTGTAAACAAACTGGAAGGCTATAAGTGGCTTAGTGCCCCTCCCTATCCTTTTCCGAATGGAATAAAGTTGTTATTATAAACAGCACCCGTTTCCAGTATGTTGCAAAAATCCTATTGTAAAGATGGTTTCGTTGTTGTCTGATGGGGCAAGTTTCTTATTTTCCATGTTCGCTGAAGGGGCAATTCGGATTCGTGCAAGAATGCACTGAAACAAGTAGCTCTCATCATTATACGCACACGGCAACACAACAGAATGTCACTGTCAAAATGCCACCATGTCAAAATGCCACCATGTCAAAACGCCACCGTCAGAATGCCACCCGACAAAATGCCATTCTCCACTGACAAAATGTAGGGATGGGGGATGGGTCAGTTTTATTTGTTGACTTCGGTTCCGGTTTCGGTTTTACACGCCTACAAAACCGCGGTTTCGGGTTCGGTATCGGGTTTTGCCACCCTTCCCCCTCCCCCACCTGATTTTTCTAGTGTTTTTTTTTTTTTTTTTTTGCAACAGTAGTATTACTAGCTTCCAATTTGCTCCTGCTTTCACTTTCAACAGCGTCATTGCCTATGGGCCTGGCTGTGGCGCCATTTTCCTGTAATATTTTCTTTTTTGTGTGACTGGCTGTCATTTATACATAGAAAGTGATAATTTGTTTAAAAATTTAAAACAACAAATCAATCTTTAATTTTTCGAACACCGAAAGAAAAACCGATACTAAATCCCAATCGATTTCGATTTCGGTTTGTAGTAAAAACCGAAAATTCGGTTTCGGTTTAGGTTACCGACGCATCCCTAACAAAATGCCACTTTAACAATTTTTTTTTAATTGTACAAATTTTTACTGATTTAAATTTAGTAGCGCTCTGTTTATGTTGCACGAAAGAACCTTCCTACTCTTTCAATGTCGTCACCTTGGCAGAGTCCACATTGACAATTTACCTATTTGCACATCCTCGATTCGCGGCTGACGTCATTTTTCTCAGTTCTAGAAAGGTGGCAGGATCAGACACAATTGCTCCACAAGCAATAAAGAAGGACTAAAACTGTGCAAGGGCGGGTTATATGTACCACATGAAAAAGAAAAAAGGAAAATTATACTCGTTGGGCATACTCGAATCGTGGTTCATTGAATTGCAAGGGATCTATTTCGATGAACGAAAGATATATCTGTTAAAAAGTTAAAGCTACATTCCTTCCGGGTGGCTTTCCCGTATGGCTCAGCTTTGCAACATTACTTTAGAGGCGTGAAAATGTTGCAAACGCATTCATTTTTCTATTTGTTTCCTCGTGAGAAACGATTTTGCTACATCTACTCTAACCTTGTAAATGTTGAAAAACCTATTTCACGCAGGATGCTCGAATATAGTGAGAAGGTACGTGCTTTTAACTTAAGTTAGTAGGGTTAATAGGCCTTTGCTATATCATAGCTCACTAAGCTCACTTGTAACTCAATAACGCATGGTCAGGGGTAGATTGTTTTAGAAAATAATTTTTAATTATAAAAATTATATCCTGAAAATATTTTAATTCTATCCCCCCACTGACAATAAAAGGCTAACCCGCCTTCCCCTCCCCAAAAAAGGCTAAGAAAGCAAACCAAAGACACCGAAAGCGACTATAAAAACTATGCACATTTGCATTTGCTTTGCATTTACAAAACTGTGAAGGGGCCCCCACGAATCATGAAATCAGGAATGCAGATGATGTAAATAACAAAAAAAAAAGGGAGCTTTTGGCCCTTTCATTTTGAAAATAGGTGAGCTTTTGCCCAATAAGCTTCTGACGGGGCGTCGGACGAACGTCTAACTGGAAAATCGTCTAATGGGATAATTGTCTAATATCTGCATAAATAAAAAAAAATCTGGAAAATCGTCTACACGGAATACCGTATAATGGAAAATCATATAAACGGAACATCGTATAATGGATAAACGTCTAACTGGATAACCATCTAACTGCGGTTTCTGATGTTATATGTATAGCCGCAGCGAGCGAGGCAAGGACATTAGACGATTTTCCATTATACGAATTTCCTGTTAGATGAGTTTCCATTATACGAATTTCCTGTTAGACGACTTTCCGTTATACTGTTATACGGTATACGTCCTTCCAATTACGCGATTTTCCAGTTAGACGATTATCCCTCGTCCCCTTCTGACTGGTGAGCTTCTGTCCGATACACTAAAAACAACGTCTCTTGACTATAGCTCATCACCAATTCAATGCATTGCCTACCGCGTCTCTATCGACATGCCGACTCAACATAATAACTGAATTTCGAAATCAGCAGAAAAAAAGCGAACGATCTGAAGTGACCCACCACCAGCTACAATCACCGTTAGAACATTATTGCCAGTCATCCCCTGCCTGTGATTGGGTGGATTTTTTGTCTGTTAACATTTGGAACAAAACGTTTGCTCTAAATTGATCCTTTTCGCGCTTAACATTTAATGTTTATGTAGCTGAACTCCCTTTATTTTGAACAGTACAGACACATCTGTGTAAACAGACGAAAGTCTAGGAAAGGGAGGAGCAGGACCAGCGAGGAAAGGGTGCTGGGAAGCAACAGACATCTAGATAGACAGCAAAATTTTTACGTTAGAAAATATGCTAAATTGATGTAAACATTAAAAAGAGGTTATAATCTGAAAATATTCTTTAATTCGTGTAAGAAATTGTTAAGATCGTTAGGGAGACTATCCATATCTTTCGCTTCGCTGATTCTCTTGGCTTGAATCTATGCTTCATGTTGTTTATTCAAGCTCAGAGTACTCAACCAACTTTGAACCTATCAACTCCTCTCTAATAGCCAGCATTATTGAAGCAATATTTCGTTTGTTACTGATTGTTACAGGGCACATCTGTTCACATTGTCTGCCCCTCGTCCTTTTCTCATATTCTCAGATTTTATTGCAGGAATTTAGTGGCCCGAGGCCGTACATCCCATCATTCCCTTTTTCTTTGCTACTGTGCCAAGAATGAACCTGCTCGATCTTTTTCATCTTAGTGCATGACGAGATTGCAGTGTGCGTGATGAGTTTGCTGTACATGGTCCCAACCTACGCGTATTACAGGTAAGAATTTCATCTTCAAACTTATAAATTTCTCGCTTCAAGCCACCTTTCTCGCAAAATATTACGGACGTTAGCGTCGCAATCACACGAACGCACATAAACACAGCCAGACATACAAGATCACCAAGTCTATAGAGTATTAGTCCTCACTCGCAACTCACGTTGTTCAATTATTCCGTTTCTATTTACTTGGTATTAACCTTTCGACTCAACAACTGCGGTGTTGCAAGAGTTGGGGACACAAACAATGTAGTTGCCAAGCTGTCCTAAATCCTGTTGTCGGAGCCTACTGGTAACAGGTAAGTGCTGCATAATTAGCTTGGATTTTGGCCATGGATTAACCCATGGATTAGCATGGATTAACCAACGGATTTAAACCCGCCATTTCCTATCTTCTTCGTGTCCTCAACTTGAGTCTGTCACCCAGCGGGCCAGAGATCAAATGCTGCTTAGTGCCATCAACCTGGCTTGCAGAAGAGGCTAAAGGAGATGGCTGGACAGAAGTGGGTTCCTTTACAACCAACCCCGATGCCTAGCTAGCAGCCCCTGGGCTCGTCCACAGTGTAATGTACCCACTGGTTGCCGGTAATGCATGCATCTTCACCGACGAAGCATCAGGAATGCAGCCAACGCCAAACTGAACAAGCGCCTGGTCATGGTGGCATAGTGGTAGCAGAGCCTGGTCATGGTGGCATAGTGGTCGCCTTTGCTGCCTTAAGTAAGCTCAGCTAATCGGTAACTGGAAAACGGACCCTGCCCGAGGCAATGTCAAACGCCATTTCATTAAAAGTTCTTTCCTACATCTCCGTATGATGGTCCAATGATATGCAACCATGATATCACCACTGGATTGACGCACCATACCTACGCTTATAGTGAAGGCCAACTGCCCTGGGGTGTGACATAACCAGGCAGTACCTTCCTAAACTAACGAACAGAGCGAACAGAACGCACCACTGTTAGAGACAGTTTGGCTCCAAACTTGACGTCGCGCGTGCGCAGTGATGTTGCATCAGTCGTTTAGTACCTTCCAAAACTGCAATCATAGCTCAGCAAAATCAACAAACTCAACAGAGCTCTCGTTACTTCATACCTTTAACGTGGCCAGACGTGGCTAATTGATTGGACCAAGCTAGGCTAATGGATGTAACCAGGCGCGAGCAATGCCAAATTGCAAACCATCTCGGGGAGGTGGTTGTGGGTGGTTGCCAGTGGTGGAGCTTTTGAGCATGCGCGAGGTAAGGTACAGAAACAGAATCATCGCTGACGTTGGTTGACGTAAGCAAGCTACATTAACACGGCCATACTAGCGAATGAGCTGAACTGTCACCAACAGTGGTGCGTTTGGTTCGGTGCTTTAGGAAGGTACTGAGGGTATAGGCAGCAGCCCCCTTGCCCCAGACGCCATTATCGAATTTCGACACTCAAGCGACGAGTGTTCCTCATTTTGAGGCAGTCAGAGCGCCTTATCCCCCCTTCAGCAAAAAAAACAGGCTCCAACTACTGGACCCAGGGCTCTTTCCAGTCAGAACTATGACGTCGATTGTTCCCTGACAACAACACCCGAACTCGAGTGAATCCTGTTGTATTGTCAACATATGCTACCCTACGATGTAAACCTGTCGTATTGCTTTGTAATCATACTGTTGTAATCATAATATGTAAACGACTGTTGTGTTGCTTGGGTGGGTGACCACCTGCGAATCCAGGTGCTGCAGACATAGGGCCTTAAGGCTTCGTCGGGCAAATAACCAGGAGTGGTTAACGCTCCCTCCGAATAATGGCCGTGTAGATTCTCCAACTCCGCCATTCCTCTCGTCTATAGACCTAACTCAAAAAGGAATAGTTTCAGCTTATTAACTTTAAAAACCTTAAAACTTTAAAACTTTAAAAACTTAAAATTATTTGCATCCGACCTCTGTCCCGGATGTAAATAATATTATTTAGTTACTTGTTTGAAAGGCAAAGTCAGTCTCCCGGTTTAATAAATGCAAGCATTAATGGTCGACTATTCTATACTACCTAGCTATATTTAGCCACTAATTTCCATTTACGTTCCTTTTAATAGTCTACAGTTCGCAATTACGGCGTCAGATACCGTCCTGTTCTTGCTAACGCCTTCTACGTATTGTACCTTGTAAAGTCAGAAAGACTATTAAATAAAATCAGTTTTTTTTTGTTGCCTGGTCTTTCTTCCGTGCACCAGATATTATTTATTTTAGACAAATGGCTTGCAGCATTGGCTGAAGGTATTTCCTCAGGTTTTACTTTGTTTGTTCTATTTTCAAATAAAAGCGTTCGATTCTGTGGTTTACAGCAAACTCATTTATAAGATGTTATACTGTGGATTCAATGGAGAATTCCTACCGTGAATCATACTCTTGGCTCCCAACGGGCTGCACGTGTTGTTATTGAACCGATTAGTTCAACTCTGGCCTGCATTGTAAGTGGCGTACCACATGGATCTGTACTTAAGCCCTTCTTGTTTGTTCTGTACTGGTTAAACGATCTGGTTTGCAGCCCACTAAATGCTAACCATGAAAATTAGTCGACGAGTTAAAGCTTCACTCTGCTGCGATTGGCACGCAGGAAAACTACGCACTAAGGTTCGATGTTAAATGCGTTCCCGACAGGGCAATTAGTTGGCAATCGCCGAGCTCTTATAATAAGTGTAAGATCGTTCATATTGGAAACCAAAATCAAAACTTTACGTATAATATGTATAGAAAATATTAATTTAATTAACGTTAATTTTTTGTAAAGACCTCGGGGAATGGTTCAGTACTGATCTTAAATCTACAACACATTGTGGACATCGTGTGTCTATTGCAAATCGCCGGCCAACAATGTTGCATTACCTCGGGTGATGCTACTACCACTACGGTTTGGGTATTCAAGGTTTGGGTGTGAACACTACTGAGCTAGAATCAGCTCGAAACGTCGGGCAGTGTTGACTTTATCATTGTGCACTTTGGGCTTATCTTGTTCAACATGATAGACCACTACTGAAATATGCAAGCCCGATCTGGTCTCCATGCATCCTGAAAGCTAGTGTAGATAGACCTTCTGGATTCACAAATATGTTGGCAGGCACGCAAACTTGCAACATTGTTTACATTTCGAAGGGACACCTCGCTATTCTCCCGAACTGGAAGACTAAAGGCAAATCTCCACTTGTCATTCAAGATTATTCGGGGTTTTCTCGTAAGTATGTACCATTGTTAGATTTTAGTCATGCTCTTTGGAACCCTGGTCATTTTTCAAGTTGACCCTTCCGGTCATCGAACAGGATTGTCTTTTTTACCACGAGAGTGATCCCACCAAAGAAGCCTCTTCTTGAGGAAACCATGGAACAAGTTGGCCTTGGGGTGTGCCACACAGGTCCAACTATTTATTCGGTATTTAGTGATGCCTGAATAGTGGACCATGGCTAGTCTATGATTATTTCGGAAAGGCCTCTTGCTAGAAGCAAGTGGGTCACTATATTGCAACCTAATTATTTACCAACGCTCAGGGGGGGGGGCTAAGTATTCCTGTAATAGTGACGCGACTTCTTAACAACGATTCAGGTTTAACGTAAATGACGATTTAAAAGGCGAAGGTCGAAAGACTGATGCGGTTTGCATCCACTGACGTAATGACAGGCTTCTTTGATCTTCCTTTTGGTCCTAGAAGTATTTGGAGGTCAAGAATCGAAGCCACAACCACTTGTCTTTAATTTACAACCATTACAATAGTCACAGCAAAATCTGAAACTCTTAAATTTAGAAATTTGACCCCCTTTGCTAATAAGGTCAGTACATAGCAAGTTAATTTATCAGTTTTATGGACTACGACTCTTTTTCTAAGTTTGGAGTAGGATACGTTGCTTTTAGCTCTTCCTGTTCCAATCTACTTTTTACATTAATTAAGTGTATTTTTACTAGCGGAGGCGCTCGCTTCGCTCGCTCATTCCGCGTCATCTCGCTCCCCTCCCCCCCCCCGTCTCGCTCCCCCCCCCTCATTTAATTTGCCGTTCGGTCGGTAGATGGCATCGTATGTTCGCGCTGCAGGTCGTTGCGTTCCGGGCACAGCTATTATCTCAGCGGGCCTTGGCTGCTACTCTTATAATTCGCCGTTCCGTCGGTAGATGGCGGAGATGGCATCGTATGTCCTGCTTACTGCTGCGCTGCGGCTCTTGTGTAATTATATATATATATATAGATTATTATGTGACGCTTCCAAGCTTGCACCCTCTTTTGTTTCAATTCTGACCGCTTCGAGACTTTCCCCAGTTTTTCTCTACCTCCCCCCCCCACCCCGCAACTCCCTACGTATGAATTTTGTTTGGGGGGAGGAATCAAAGAAAATACTAGAGTTCAGACTGGGTCTGAGGATTCAGCAATGAAGGGGTTGTTTTAAAACTTCAACTAATTTGTGGTGGAGGAGATTGACAGTAAAAAATCTGCGCCTGACAGCGAAGGTAGACCACAACAACATCACAAATAAACACAATTTAATTTTCACAAAATTTAATTTTTGTCTTGGTCACAATAAAACACGAACAAATCTAGTTTAAAATCACGCCCTATTATGGGCTTTTAAATTGCATTTTTTTCATGTTTTTTGTGACCAAGCAAAAAGTAAATTTTGTCGAAAATTAAATTGTGTTTATTTGTGATGATCTTGTGGGCTACTTTAGCTATCAGGAGCGGATTTTAAACTGGGTTGTTTTAAATCCTTTGTAGCCCTGAAAAACAAGTCCGTATCAGCAGTTGACTGGGTTTGAAACATTCAGAAAGCCTATTTTTCATATCTGTTTTTCTAAGTTTGCCACTTTTGTCTAAATTTGCTCCCTAAGTTTGCCCTCCTCTAACCCCCCCCCCCCCGTCCCCACCGGGGTGTTTGGGGGAAGCGCCGCTGCAATGATCGGAGGTTTGAATTCTCGGTTAATCCCCTAATT
>JAHWFP010219971.1:0-23864 GCA_023313725.1 Lithobius niger | reverse complement strand
AAAAAAAAAACAACCAAGGAAAATGAATCGAGTTTGCAAGTTACACAAGTATGACCTAATATTGCAAAACTGCATCCAGGAAAGCCAACGTAGAAGCAAAGACTTTGCATGACCTTAAATTTTCAAAAAAATCACACACAAGTAAAAAAAAAAAAAGAACTTTTCATACGCATCGCGATTACTTTATAGGAATACTATATAAAATTGTGTCCGCTTTGATTTTGTAAAATAATAATGTAATATCAACAATAATATCGGAAAACGTCAGGCTTGAAAGATTAATGTGTTTGTTTTTCTTTTTTCTCTGTCTTCCATCCATCCAAGTGTATCATAATTGTATTTATAAACTTTGAAATAATTCTAACAGGTTTATTTAGTTTCTGTTGACTTGCGGCCCGACCTTCTGTCAGAAAAAATAACAAGTCGGGCTTTTAAAGACTTTTTTGTTCATTTATAATAAATAAATCAGATAGGAAGCCAAGCAAAGAAAAGCGAAGAATTTTCCTCCCAACCATCACAAATCTCATTAACCTTGTTTGTCGTGCCAATCAACTTCCCCCTTTCTAAATAGCGAAGCGCATGTTTGCACCTATCGTTTGCTTAATGAAATTGCTTGTCATGGCAGAAACTGGACTTTTTTTTCACTTTTTCCTCATCTACGAAACTGTTTGCCCTTTTTTAGGCGTGAGTTTTCAAAGAATGTTATTTCGTCGCTTCCATTGCTTATAACGGAGGTGGTAGATTTGTAACTTTCTTGAAAAGCCCTTTTTTTTGTACTGTGCAACCCATTGACTGTTGTGTGTTTACTTCAACGCTGGTATTCTTTAGAAAGTGTTATTTGTTTTACTGTGTAACCTATTGACTCTTGTTGTGTGTTTACTTCAACGCTGGTAAAGAAAATTTTATTTTTTGTACTATGTAACTTATTGGCTGTTTACGTCAACGCTGGTATGCTTTGTAAAGTGTTTTTTTTTTACTTTGTAACCTATTGACTTGTGGTGTGTTTACTTCAATGCTGATGTTTTTGGAAAATTATTATTTTTTACTACGTAACCTATTAACTGTTTTGGTGTGTTTACTTCAACGCTGGTTCTTTTGAAAGTGGTACAAAAACCCTTTGGCAAGATACACCAAAAAAAAAAAAATACGTCACATATTTGTTTTATTCTTGAAAACAGTCGGAACGTTGTGGGGCTATTTTTTTTTTTAGAGTTTCAGCTGCACATAAGTCGGAGAAACGATTCGAACTTGTGTACTCTTAGCTTGGACACTAGGTCGGTACTCGACTCGACTGGACTGGGATTACCAAGGAACATTAACAAAATTTGCTTTACGCTGCTGGACCGGAACACTAACGTATATGAAGCACGCCTTAGAAAGTGTAGGTTTAAACCAAAAGTTAGTTACTCATTCTAAAATACTTACCTTTTCTTAGCTAAAAAGTTAGGTTTTATCGGCATATGCCTTAATCAACCTATCAATTTTTTTTCGCTTTGGTGGCAGCACCAAAGGAAGGGAGGGGGGGCCCCCCCGGTGCGTTAATAACCCTCTTACAATTTTCAGAGAGGAATTTGTTGGGCCAAGTTTATTCAACTGTTTTAAAATAAGTTCAACTAAGTCCATTCACCCCTTAAACTGGAATATTCCTATCACGCAGAGAAACGGGCCAAACATACCTTTTTTTTCCTTTTCTTTCGCTTATTTGGTAACCACGTATTTTTTAGGGCGGCCATGCTAAGCCCGTAACGGGGTGTTCTTATAATGTGTAACAAAGTTGAAGTTATTAACACTGGCGATAGCCTGTGAAAGTAATGGTCAGCTTTGGGTCTCTGTGTTAAACTCAACTTTGAGAGCTCATAAATCCATCAAAAGTGAACATTTTAAAAACAAATTTGGAATGTACCCTTCAGTCGAGGCCTGTCTACAGTCCCAACAATTTTGAAATTCGACCCAACCAAATCCGAGATCCAGAGAGGGGCCAAATAGACAACTTCTTGTTCTTCTGGGGATGTGCACTTTTCGTCTATCCTCTCTACAGGATTGTCCTCTCTACAATACTTACAATTATGGAAATAGGGTCAAACCATAGCTTTCTAGGTGGGCATGTGCCTTTCCAAGGTTATTTTAGTGTACCTGAAATAGTTATTTATAAACAAGCCATCACGTGCGAACTGAAACTATATTACTGATTTTAAAAAAGTGCTCTTTACTGTAACCAAATTCTCACAAGGGACAGGTTTGTCCATGGGCTACCAGTTGCCGAGTTAAGCCACTGCTTGCCGTGAATGTCTATAATGACCTACTGTACTAATACAATAGCAAAGTAACTTAAGAAAAATCAAAAACCATAAACATGTATTTTCGTATTTTATATTTACTGACTATTTCCCTTTAATCTTTTGAGCGTAAAGCAGAACTGAAAAGCGTATGTTGGTTGGTTTGATAATTAACGACATCAGACAAAGCAGTTGGACTTGAAGCACGTTTTCCGACGCTCTATTTCAACACCAAGTCTATTTAAAGAAGAAGAAAATAATAATTTACACGTGGAATCGTTCTTTCCCTTTGCACCGCAGTCTTCAAGCCATTGAGAAAAGATTGGCTTTCCGGCCATACAGCGGGGATGTACTGGAAGCGACCGAGAAACAAAAAGCGGGCGACAAGCAGCTTTACCGCAGCTAGTTTGTTCTTGGCAAATGCCACAGTTCAGCCCCAGATCGATTCCCCTATCACATAGCACACGAATTTTCTGAAAGTACAACGTACGGTTTAGGAATTAAGGCAAAAATACAAACGAAAATCTCTCTCAATTAAAAAGGAAAAAAATGGGAAACTTGAGTTATCGATCCAAATTAAGCAAATTCGGTTTAAGAAATATTTAAAAGTAGAGAAACGTGAACAAATAGAGTTCATCACAAATTGGACTAACGCTTGGAACTAATTAATAATTTATATCAGAACAAACTTGTTAGTCTTCTTTGTGTGCACGTGCCATGTTTTAATTAGGCTCCAGGTACGAATTATTTGCATAGTGAGGTGAATGATCAAAATGTAAAAAATGACTATTTACATTTCTAAGCGTGAAGTATTTGCCTTCTTTTAAGACTGCATACCCCCTTTAATTTCTCCTGCAAGTTACTTTTGCTATAGTTTTTCGATAAAATAATATTATAACGAAATAATTTCATGGTGTGTGCAAGTAATAATTACTACCGGCTATAAAATCGTGCTTATATGAAATCGATCATTTGTGTGTTTTAGCACAAAACTCCTTTCCAGATTTAATTGCTGGAAAAGATTTGAATGCTAAAACGCACAAATTATCGACTTCATGGAAGCATTTGGGGTATTAGAGCAGATAGCAAATTATCGACAATGCAATATTTATTACTTCTGTTTGCTCTTCAGAGAGAACAGAATAACGCTAATAGAAATATAAAACAAAATCATGTGATAATTTACCAATAAAATATTCATCACATAAAAAAAACTACATTCCAATAGAATTCTTAAAAATTGCCGGCTCTTATGATGCGTTCCTGCGTGGACTAAGATTTGCAACATTAATTCAAACGTACATAAATGTTGCAAACACATTCGTTTTACTTGTTAAATATGTTTAACCTAGACGGCCTTTCCCTGTTTGAATTATAACACTACCTTCAAAGGCTGACCCTTTTGGGAAACTTGGCGGCTTCTCTTATACCAATTTGGGTCGGAAGCCGAGTGGAGTTGCATGCATTGTTTGCGGCATTAAGTTTGGTTTCGCCGCTCACGTGTATATCCACGCTTCACCAAACTAAGTTTTTTCTGTCACATTTTTGAGCACACTGGCTAACAATCGCTAATTTCCGTTATCTTTGCTCACTCAATTAGCGTATCACCTTTAGTAGCTCCCCCCTTAGTTTAATTAATATACGCAATGAAGCTGAAATTATTTTTCTTAAATGGATGACTATTTCCTGACGGGATTGTAACTTCTTTCAGTGCATTGTTTCAGCCAGGCCTAGCCAACAGATGATTATTTCCCGTTTGATTGTGATTGTTAAGCAGAGTTATGGGTTTTTATTAACACTGGCGATGTTAGTAAGGGTCGACTTAGGATCTCTGTGTTAAACTTTCAACTTTGAGAGCTTATAACTCCGTCAAAATTTAACCATTTTAAACCAAATTTGGAATCTAGCCTTGACTAGTCAAGGCCTGTCTACAGCCCAAAAATTGTGAAATTCAGTCCAGCCAAACCCGAGATACAGAGAGGGGCCAAATAGACAACTTCTTGTTCTTGGTCTTGTTCTTGGTCTTGGTCTTGTTCTGGGATGTACCTTTAGTCTGTCCTCTCTACAGGTCAAACTATTTGTCCTGTAAAGCTGGTTCTTAGCTCATTTTACAGGTATTGCTCCGTAGATGTGCCCTTTCCATAAGGCCTTTTCTAATTGGTCAAGTGGTTCAGGGGTTACGGAGCTCTAAACGACCAGATTGATTGTTTTACATTGTTTTAAACATTGTTATTATGCAACAAAGCCATTTAGCAAACGCCAGCTGCAAGACATAGACTGACGATTAAAGGATTTGTTTCTATTGTTAACACTAGCGATAGCCAGGTTAGTAATGGACATAGCTATTTACCGAGCTAAAAGGCGGCGCAACAAAACAAACAACAAATTAATTATAAAAGGGTCACACATACCCCACCCCTTATCTACCACCACACCTTTTTAATACAATTCTCAAAGTAACCAGGATTAATAAACAAAAACGTATCGTTAAAAGTTAAAACTAAGGGTCTAAAAGTCAAAACCTGTAAGGAACACGGACAAGCTTTGACTTTAAGGGTCTAGGTGTCAAATTTGGCCAGTAAGACGTTGCTAAGCATTAGACCCTTACTACCCGGTGATCATGTTAATGACTTAGTAAGGAAAATTGGAAATTAGCCAACAGCGAAAATCATACACTAGAAATAACGTAGTTCAGTAAGCCACCTTTATGCACTTACGTTAAATCAGAGTGGCATGACCCGGATTCGAACCGGCTGCCCAGTTTGCCCCCAGATCACTTGCATAGCGCCTTAATCTCTCCGTTGCACTCCGATGAAACGTAAGTGCGCAAAGGTGGCTTACTGAACTACGTTATTTCTAGTGTATGATTTTCGCTGTTGGCTAATTTCCAATTTTCCTTAATATCATTTCCAGCGATTTATGTCTATTTATTAATGACTTAGTGACTCAGACAGAATGGGTGTACACGCTTACGGTTGTAGCAGGTTGTCTTGCTTGGAATCGCTGCCATGTTACCAAACCGGAAATAAATGTCAACCTAAAGCAAAGTAGGAAACCCACACCCCCACTATCATTGGATCATCACATTGGTCTTTATAGGACGATCTTGGACAGCTGTTCCTCAAAAACCGGGTAGTAAGGGTCTAATGCTTAGCAGTGTCTTACTGGCCAAATTTGACACCTAGACCCTTAAAGTCAAAGCTTGTCCGTGTTCCTTACAGGTTTTGACTTTTAGACCCTTAGTTTTAACTTTTAACGATACGTTTTTGTTTATTAATATATAAACAAAGCGCTTAAAGTTACTCTCATAGGATTAGTAAAGAAAATACGCGTGACCAGAAAAAAGTCCCATTGTAACTAAGCGTGACTAAGTCTTGGGCTAGATGATTTCTGAAAAATTGTTCTCGGTAAGGAGCGTACCCGTTGTCCCTTCCCCTCACACGCCTCATTTTGTATTAAGCCGATGCGAACGCAAATCACCTTCTAATAAATTCCTTCCTGCCGTATTGCATCCTGGGTCGTTTACTTGAGGCTCCGCCGCGCGCGTCGGCAATTTCGGCTGTAATAGATGGGGCGCCAAAGCATCATAAAGCAGGCCTAATCAGAGCGATACCTCCCCCCCCCCCGGCTGGGGGCTGCTTTACCTATTATATTACACCTATACCCGCAGGCGATGATGGCTTAAAAGCAGCGAAGCTTCGCCAAGCCATTCGTGTCTTCCCAAAGGCCATCTCGTTTACACGCCAGATTTGCGTGATTTTTACGACTCGGCGAAAGAAACGCCGAGAATCCACCATTAGACAAACAGACAACACACTAGGAATAAATTATTCAACTCGAGAGGGGGGAAACAATACACGAATTCAAACAGTGGTTATTATCGCATTACTTAATTGCTGCATTACATCTGAACCCCACTAAATCCATTACCTGAAGTTTACGTATGACTGCAGTTAACAAAAAGCACTGGTACGCCCTAATGTATGTCCATCGCCCCAGCTACACGCAATTCGCACACGGCCGACTGATATTTAGGGACGGACGAACTCTCATGTTTCAATAGGACAGACTTAAACCATTTTGATAAAACAACGTAAAACAGACCTCTTCCTCCCTACACGTGATCCTGTTATTCGAGCCTTGTCAAAAACCCACACCATCTGTTGGTGGAAAAAAAAAACTCCCTTATACCCGTCAATGGGAAATCAAATTTCCCTACGGTTGAGTCTAATAGTTGGGTGGCGGGGGGGGGGGGGGGGGGGGCAAGGCAGCCGGGATCAGGCGAGTGAGGAAAGAGAAGAAGAGGTTTTAGGCTTCGGTTTTGCTTTGGAAAGAAGGCGACAACAAACTCAATTACCGCCCAATAAGAATTTCAAATTCTCTTTGGCAGCAATAGCGGAGTTGTTTAACCGACGTAAAGATTCTTTCGCTGAAGCCAACGCTTTAGTTCGGTAGCCTACGAAATCAAAGGCGTATTGGCCGCCTGATAAAAATGGAGCAGAATAAGTGAGGAATGTTTATGCGGTGAATAAAGCTGTGGAAAATCAAAGAGCGGCGGAAAACGGAAAAGCGCAAAAAGATAGCTTTGAAAACTGGACCGACAGCCTTATACCACGAGCGCCATAAAGAAGGAGTCTCCAACACAATTCTTTCTTTTGTTCCACCGTGCGTACTGACTTCTGCGTACAATTGTCGAACTAGTGTCAGTTTTTACTTTTGCGGAAACGTATGTCAAAAATAAACTTTGTCGGTTTTTACTTAATAAGTACGTGTGGAAAACATCCCTTGTGCTGTGAATAGTCCACGCATGTCCAAGTTAGCAAGAACTAGCGTTTAAACTATTTTAAAATGAGAAAGGCATTTTGTTTCTTGAGACAAGGTCGACTGGAGCAGAAATTGCGTGTCTTGCCTCCCGACTCAATGCAAGTTCTCGTGCGTGCCTGGAAGTTAAAACCACTTATCATAAAATAAGATTGTGGCGATGTTAAATCAAGTGGCTTGGAGCCAGGAGCTGAAACCTGTTGCTTCTCTCCAAGCCGTCTTGTGCAAATGGTGGAATGCAAAGCAATAGTTAGATAGTTATGGGATTTATGCACTCCTGATTATCTACAACAACAAATTGGTTATATTAACGAAGGCCCGTTGGTTGTAGGTTACCCATAAAACATTTTTTATCATCTGGATAAATATTTAGCAGTGAAGCGAAATTAAGAAAAAAAACTGCTTCGAGCGAAAATCGAAGAAAAAAACATGTTGACGCCGAAACGAACCAGCGTAATAAATTAGTAAGCATTGGCAAAAAAAACTCCAAAATACCAGTGTTACATGATTGTAAATACATTGATTGTAAATTACATATTGTAAATATACATTACCTTTTTTATAGCATTCTCTTCAAAATGCTGTTCAATCTAGAGAAATTAATTCGTAGAAGTCCTTCCGGTTCGCTACCTACTGCGCATCTTACTGCGCAGCCTCCTTCATATAAAAGCCGAAGTCGAGCGGCAAGCTCACCTTTTCGAACCTCTATTGTGCCCAAAATGGCGACAAGAGGGGAGGAAGGTGGGGTCGAGGTAATGTATATTTTCAACAGGCAATAGAAACCAAAATCAACCAGGTAATACTGGTATTTTGGAGTTTCTAGTTGCCTTGAAAATATACATTACCTTTTTTATAGCAATCCCATAGACTTTATCAAGGCAGCAGGCGCCATTTTGGCTCAAGTACCCTCAGGTAGCGACCGGTTCCCCTCACAGAAAAATTCAGTGTGTAAAGGGGGTTAAAGTATACGTCAGGCAGCAGCAAATGGCCCGATACGGTAAAGTCCCTCAGCTTGATGGGACATGTCCCGGAGATAGTGAGACGTGAAGACTGTAGGATATCTCCAGGAGGCAGCTTGCATTATTTCGGTGACAGGGATGTTGCTGTAGTGAGCCCTGGATGTGGAGATTGCACAAAGTTCGTGGGCCGTTACCCTGATGCCTTCAGAGACACAATTTATGTCAAGTGCTTCGTAGGCTTCGACGATGACACTCTTTAGCCAAGTGGCAACCATGCGGGTGGAAGTGGTGCCGACTTTATTAGTAAAGGGTAGTTAAAGTTGTGATCACCCTCGGCGGATGGGTTTGGATGCTTGAAGGTAAAAACGGACCGCTCGAACAGGGCAGAGGGACCGTTCTTCTTCAAGCCCTAGAATGGAAGACAAGGATGGGATGAGGGATGCGTTCTTTCATCAGGTTTCTGAGTCTTGGCATGGAATGATGCTCGTGGAGTCAAGGTTACCCCAGCATAATCAGGTAGAAAGAAGCAGTCTTTTTCTGTAGCAGATGAAGCTTGTAATTCACTGCAACGAAGGCAGGCAGCAAGAGCTATGAGAAACACTGTCTTCCTTGTAAGATGGCTGAGTTTAGCTGACTGCATCGGTTCATAAGGTGGAGCCATGAGAGCCGTGAGGACGATGGATCGGTACCAATCCGGAAACTGTCTGGACATCCGTGGTCAGTCCAGGCGGAAAGAATGAATTAAGGATGAGATCACATTACCAGCTGCATTGAACGGTAAACAAGGATGGTGAAACCCCTTAATCCACTTTTGAATAAAGTAGTGAGGAATCGGAGGAGGTCGTGCAAACGGTGACGAATTGGATCAATCTGTTCTGAGATACACCAATGAAGCCATCGCTTCCTGTGACTGTCATAAATCTTGTTGGTAGAGGACCGGACGGCTCGTGATGCAATGCGAGTGGCCTCGTCCTCAAGAATGCCAGATGTTCGGAGGAGTTGGACGATAGTAGCCACCCGTGAAGTTGAAGCGCTCAGTGATTCGGGTGGAGGATCGATCCTCTGGGTTGGGACAGTAGGTCCGGACGGTTCGGTAGGCAGCAGGGATAGTTGATGAGGAGGCTGAGTAGAAGCAGAAACCAAGCCGCTACCGGCCAATTTGGTGC
Source organism: Lithobius niger (assembly GCA_023313725.1). Taxonomy (NCBI): domain Eukaryota; kingdom Metazoa; phylum Arthropoda; class Chilopoda; order Lithobiomorpha; family Lithobiidae; genus Lithobius; species Lithobius niger. The sequence continues at coordinate 14,642 of JAHWFP010219971.1, read as the reverse complement.
AATTAGAAGGAACCGTCCTGGTGAGTTGGCGATTTTGCGAAGCACGAGTGGCATGAGGCGAGGAGGATGGAAAGCGTATGCATAGAGGTGATCCCAATTTAGTGTTAACGCATCCACTGCCCAAGCACGAGGATCCGGGAACGGGCTGACAAACAGGGGAAGTCTGGCATTGTACCTCGTGGCGAAGAGGTCGACTATTGGGTGATGCCAGAAATGGTATAGGATGGAGCAAACAGTTGAATGTAGCGTCCATTCGCTAGTTGGTGGCGTCCGCCGGGAGAGGGAATCCGCGATCAAATTCAAAGATCCCGGGATGAGAAGAGGTAGAAGACAGATATGTAGTTGAACGCATAGTTGAAAGATTTGGGAGGTGACTTGATGGAGGGACAGGGAACGAGTCCCACCCCCCTTTCGTAGATACGCGACGGCTGTTGTGTTGTCTGTGTGGACTTGTACCGTCTGTCCTGCTACATGGTCTTGGAAGTGGCGAAGGCCCAGAAGAACTGCAAGGAGTTCCAAGTGATTGATGTTAAGTACCGTTCCCTTTGGCTAAGTGCCCGAAACGGTAAAATTGTCGATGTGAGCTCCCCAACCTGTTAGGGATGCGTCTGTGAAGAGGTGTACTTCTGAAAGAGGTTCGTGAAGAGGAACCGTGGTGGTTAGATTGATGATGTCCATCCACCATCGAAAAGCGTCCAAAGGAAAGAGAGGACCGAGGGGCTGAGGTGGCAGAGTTAGTGCGAGATGAGGATCTCCCCATAAATCGGACTGGTAGTGGTGGAATGGATGAGCCATCCACCTGCCGTAGGGAACTAGGTCCGCAAAGGAGTCGATGGTCCCGACGGTGGACGCAAGATCCCGGAATGTGTGCAGAGATAGGCGGGCAAAGGCACGAGCGGAGCACAGATGATCCTCTATGCGTTCTAGGGACAGCATGACAGTTGCCTCTTTGAGATTGAAGAATACTCCTAGGAACACGAAGGATTGAGCGGGTTGGAGGCGAGACTACAAGAAATTTATTCCCAGTCCCAAGTGATGAAAAAGAAACACCACATCCTTCAAAGTGTCGGAGAGAGCAGTGGGGCTGGAGTGTGGAAGACGACAGTCGTGGAGAAAGGCGTGTATGCAGACGTCTTGTTGGTGTAGATAGGCGAGGACGGGACGTAGAACCATGGTGAAAACCCGCGGAGCTGCGTTTAGTCCAAAGGGGAGGCAGAGAAACTCGAACACCGTGCCGTCTAATAGAAAACGGAAGAGGTGGCGGACAGATGCATGAAGCGGGATGTGAAGGTATGCGTCCACTAGATCTAGGGAGACTAACCAGTTGTTGGGTTGTAGTGAATCTCGAATGGAAAAGACTATTTCCATTTGAAAATGTGGATTGAGGATGTATTGATTCAATGGTTTTAGGTTGAAAATTAGGCGTGATCCGCCCGATTTCTTGTTGCATGGAAAGATGCTGCTGTAAAACCCTGGAGTGAAAGGGGGTAACATTACACGGATGGCATGTTTGCGAAAATGGGACATGATTTCCGTCCGAAGCAGAATGGAAGCTGGAGCCTCTAGTTCCCAAGGTGGATCTTGTACCGGGGGTTTTGTCCAGAACTTTGGTTTGAAGCCAAGAGAAATGATTGAGAGGATCACGGGATCTGAGGTCACCTCTTGCCAAGCTTTGGCATAGAATTGAAGTCGTCCCCCTACTTCTTGTGGGGGAGACGGAATGTCAATAAGTGTCTCATCCCCTGTTACGAGGACGGGATGAGGAGCGTTGCCGCCTGTAGGGAGTTGATGGTCTGCCCAGGAAATGACCGTGTCCGCGTCCCTTGGAGCGGGATGGAAAGGGCGATGCGGATCGTGGTGGCGGAGGTGGAGCAGAGTCAGGTATTTTTACTGCTTTTCGATCGTTTTTAGGTTGGTCCGTTTTAGAGGATGAGGCGGATCGTTGTCTTCGACTCAAACAATTCTTGTTATAACGAGGTTTGCAAGAGATGTCCAGATGCAGAGCCACTTTAGGGATCAATCCACGGAACAGGGATTCAGACTCATGAATGGGTTGGTTTCGCAGGAGGTAACGAGTTGAGTCGTGAAGATTGGATGCTGTATTGAGTGCAACTTCCTGTAGTAGAAGTGTAGAATTAAACAAGACACGTGTAAAGCAGTTCATTGCACGGTAGGTGGCAAAGCAACTCTTCCTAAAAACTTGGTTAATAAGGAAGGCAAGTTGACGGGTATCCTCAGGGGAAGGATCAGTGTAGAGTCTTCCACAGAGTGCGTTGGCTGCCGTACTGAGGACGTCTGCTTGGGATGGAGCGCGAACACCCAGGCGGAGGATGCGTTCGTTGTCACGAAGGAAGTAAACGGAGACAGCCACTCGTCGAGGAAGGTAGAGGGCTTGATGGAAAATCAAGCTTTGCATCCACTGTAAGAAACTCCGATGGAGGATAAGTGTCGAAGTTTCTAGGATTGGATGTCCCTTTTCCAATGGGACGGAAGAAATAGTTTTCTAGTTGTCTAATTCGAGGGGTGTTCCGTTACCCAGTAGGACACCGCCAGTCCTTAGGAGGGTAGTACGAAGTGTAGTGGACTGACCCAGTAGTGGTGGTTGATGTGGGCGTTGATCACATAATCCAACGCCAAAACCAGTAGCAAGACCTCTGTTCTTGGAAACAGGATCGGAGGTGGAGGATGGCTTGCATAAAAAACAATCTGGAACAATCCTCTCTACTGTCTTTAGTAATTCACGCAAAGGAATCTCCAAAGGATCAGAGTCCCCCTGACACGGCGGATCAGGCTGATCCGAAAGGGACGGATCGGGAGAATAATAAGAGTCTAGGTCATCGTCCGCAGGGAGGATCGGAGAAGGAGCAGACGGGGTAGGACGCGGATCGTCAGGAGTGGTAGAAGAACCGGCTTCTTCTAAGGAGGGCTTGTGACGCTTACGAATGGAAGCAAGCCAGGCCAAAGTATAGTCAGAGACTGGTGCTTTGCGCTTGAAAGCTTGGATCAAGGAATCCATAAGAGTGTGACCTGGGATGGAGTAAGCGGTTCGCTGGTCCGCTTGGTTGCGGATCGGTCAGCAATAGAAGGACGGGACGAGTTTGAGGAAAGGTTCAATGGTGTAAGGTGCGGCCCGACGGAGGAGGCCAACTTGGCAGCAACCTTCCGGGCTTTAAGTTGAAGCATGAGGCAAGCATAGCGCTCTTTGGAGTGAGAGCTCATCTGCAAGGGATCGTAGGTCCCGGGTTGGCGGAGGTTGACTGCACGGGATCGGAGATGTGGCCGCAGTATCACAAGGTAACGGAGCAGATGGCTCTGAAAAAAAGAGGATTGGGTGGCGTACGAGGCTGTTCTAAAGAATCCTGGTCCGCAGTGAGTTCAAGAATTTCCACATTATCCGCAACCGGCGGGACCGGAGGAGATGCGGACCGAGGTGTGCGGGATGAGAAGCCTTCCCTTGGCGTTCCTTTAGCACGAGGCATGAGGACGGCGAGGATGAGGATAGGACCGGACACAGCGGATCGTAGGAGCAAAGTGAACAGCATGGCGTCGTAGAGAAGAAAAGGTGAGCTTGCCGCTCTGCTTACTCTTTTATATGAAAGAGGCTGCGCAGTAGGACGCGCAGTAGGTAGCAAACTGGAAGGACTCCTACGAATTAATTTCTCTAGATTGAAAAGCATTTTGAGAAGGAGAATGCTATAAAAAAGGTAACGTATATTTTCAAGGCAACTAGAAAATAAAATTTGTTTAGAAAAAGTAAAGGGGCATACAATGAAACCCATGGCAAGTAATCTACAGTAAAAGAGTTTTTAATTAGTTTTTAGCAACACAAATGATCCATTATTTTTCTGCTGTGCTTTTTCCAAAAAAAAACTTATGTGTAAAATTCCTCATTACACTATGTCACAGAACAGTACAAATAAAGGGTACCGTAGGTTTTTTAGTTGTGTGCGGCATTGATGTTAAACGAGATATTTTAAATTATTTTTGAAATAATTTATTATACAAAATGAATTTCTAAGAGCTTTACGTCATCTCAAGCAAACTTACGGTCTTACAGATGATCCATTCCGAGCCTTAGAATTCGATTAATTTGGAATCAGGAATCTAGCAAAAAGAAAATCAAATCCGATGATGTGAACGGAGATACTTTCAATCAAGGTTGACAGAAGGAACATGTTAGGTCAAAACACAGTCCATAACTGCTGAAGAATAGTGAAATAAACTCGCTCATGGGGGGGGGGGGGGGCGGCCCATGATTTAGTGGGCCCCCCCCCCCCCGACTATTTTTTCCAAATAATGTAAAGAACATTTTTTTATTGCCATTTTCTTCCCAGTTTATATGAACATGACTGTCCACTCATGTTACTCATGGGTGTCGTTATGTGGACCTGTATCCATGTTAGTTAGATGTACTAGTGCGACTTTGGGAGGAGTTGTAAAAAACGACGGACGGACGGTTAGGCTGTTGTACCTCCACACGCCGCACTTCTGATTAAAATAGAAGACGGTTGGGAATTGATGGAATATTTAGGCAGGTATCAGTTGACATCTTGGTTTTATTTATTTGTAATGGCATGAATTGACAGAGGAGGAAGGCTAAAGGCTTGCCACGACTCGCGCCACTTCAGTGACAGGTGATCACCGGAAGCCTTAAAACCCATAGGTAATGTCTTAAGAGCTTAAGGATAAAATCAGGACGTCCACACATGCGGAGTCAGGTCTCAACAGTGATACTGGTAAGCATGCTCGGCAAGGTTTAACTGGGATTCAATGTGTGACGTCACACTAATTCTAATATAATGAAAGATGTCCAAGATATCGCAATACTCCAGTGATCGCCCCAGAGGCCCAGTGCGGCAGGAAGTGCCAGTACTTAGCTAACAGGAGGGAACGAGGACATCAGACAAGACGTGCGTAAGAAACAGAAAGAGACGACGCACAAGCCATCCACCCACCCAAACCCAAGCGGCAGATGTTAAGTGGAAGATACCACCATCAGAAGAGTTGTTTTTTGCCGCATGAGAGAGGAAACCGGACTACCCGGAAGAAACCCTCGCGCAACGGGCGGGAAACAACTGGAGAAAAACCCGTACATATACACTTCCTATCACCAGGATCGAACCCGGGTCTATAAGAAGCCATAGAAGTACAGCTCGGACCAGGATGCCTATAGAACCTGACGCCCCAGTGCTCGCAGCTAGCTACCCGTGCGTTAAGGTTATTAACGTCAGGGCGAAGTGACTGAAATTATGATGGTCCATGTCTAAACAAACCTAGGCGATCGTGTAACGACAACCAGACGCTAGCTCGGCCTAACAGATGCCATGGAGTGCTGGAAGATCAATAGGTAAATAGTAGACTGGAGAAGTTCCCGCTCTAGAACCATGAAGGCAGGGTCCTTCTGACTTTTCAACTCCAGTCACCCTGACATTTACCCTCCTGGTAGTTTCTCACCTCAGCTTACAATTCTGGGAAGGGATTTCCTGTTATTCCTTGAAATTAATATGCAAGCAAGCAGTATTGTTTGAAGGGTCGTTTCCTGACTATACAACAAAGCATCGCAAAGAATGGACGACAACGGAATTTAATTTTCGGCCAAAAATGATGGCTTTCGTCAAATTAAAACCGATGAAAAGTAAAGGAAAAAACAGAGGGTGATGTACAGCTGACTCTCAGCGCACCACCATTTTGAAATATAAAAAAATGACAGCACACTGAAAGTAGCTGCACAGTAACCTGTTTTTTTTTTTATTATCTGCTTTATTGTGAACAAGTCATCATTTTTTTACCGAAAATTATATTTCAGTTTCATTGTACCGGCTTTCCGAGGCTTTGCTTAGTCAGGAAATTAATTTTCAAACAAGGATTTCCTGTGACCAAGTTCATCATTTTTTACCGAAAATTAAATTCCATTGTCATCGTACCTGCTTTGCGAGTCTTTGTTTAGTCAGGAAACTACTTTTCAAACAAGGATTTTCTGGGTTTCCTTGTCTTCACATCACCTTCTTTCCCTCATTAGGAGCAGCCAAATCCTCGTTAACTATTGTCCCAAAGCAACAGCTTTCGCAGTCATTTTTAAACTTTTATTTCTTCGCCCTTTTCGTCCTTTGGAAGATTTCCACCTCCATTGCACTCTTACCCTTTTGTTGGACCAACGCCCGCACGACATTCGCCCACCCCTGCAGCCACAAATCAGTCAACTTCATTGATTTTTGTGGACCCCTGTTTCAAGAGTGGGTGGACACTCTTCTCCTATGGTGGACACCAGGACCTAGTGGGTGGCGAAAGTGGACAGTTGGAACTGACCATTGGCGCACGAGCCGAATCTGAACCATGAACCGCAGAAGGTGTGAAACATCTAGCGACTGGGCGACTTTCCAAGTTAATGATCAGACAAGGCGTTAACTCAGGTGGCTATTATGCTCTCTCATAAAACCACTTGTCCAATTAATTTACGAGACGGAAGGCGGGAATGCCAACTAATAAGGAATTCCACACTTCTGCCAAAATATACCGACTCAAAAAGAAAGTAGGGACAACTGAATAGACATTTTCGGCAGGGTCAACTCTCACAATGCTAGGCGGCGTTCAATTGCAGAGCGGCTTTCGGGCGCAATTTTCATCAGCGAGAACGGGCGAGATTACCCAGGAATCCGCAGTTAAGACGTCATTCTTTGACGCCATTGATGCGAAATCAAGCCGACGGCGCTTATACTTGCGAAACCAGGCGAAACAAAATTACAGGGTTCAGACAATTTTTTAATTCTCAATTTCCCGGACATTTCCAGATTTTCCAGGTGCATCCAATGGCAATTTCCAGGTGTTTACAAATGTTTAGTTAGGGAAACAGGCAGTACAGCTAATGTTTTTATTAATATTTGTACGAAAATAACCCAACATCCCAGAAAATAGTTGTTTAGAGACTAGTCCAGATGGCACGAAATGCATTTTTATCACAAACATTGGTACTAGCCTAAGATTTAGTTTATTGAAGTTATATCTAAAATACATGAACATATTAAAGCACAAATTAAAATATTTGCTACTAGCCTACGATTTTATTTCTGATCTACTAATTTAATGGAAACTTATAGATCAGACACAACGGAATTTTTCAAATTTTCCTGTCTTTTCCCTGATTTAAAAAAAAAATACCTTGTTTCCCTGAGATTTTGCCTCTATTTTCATTTTCCCTGAGATGTCCACCTTCTCCAGGTTTTGTCTGAACCCCGAATTAGTAAATAACTAGCTGTATCATGGGCTACACACGTCGTTCAGAACGGGTATGACGTTTTGTTGCCTCCCATACCCTTTTCCCCTCACCTCATCTCGTCAATTTTTAAACCTTTCCAAGACCAGTTGTCCACTATTGCCCATCGCAGGTCATCCCAAGACATCCTATAATTTCTTGTTTTCCCAATGACGTGCTGGCACTATGACTCTCTAGCGCCCCGTGCTCGCGCTGTAACTAACAATCTCTTCTGGCCTTGTTACTATCACTGTAGCTTTCCCGTGGCGACCACAGATGGCACCCCGCGCAGAAACCGGTTTGCTAATTTTTCAATTTCAGTTTGTTTTTCATTGTTGCACGATGTAGTCGAGGCATAAATCATTTTTAGTTTCAATTGACTCTTGCTTTAGCTGGAAAAGTCGAGTTTTGGTGGTTTTTGTGTAGTTTATAGCTTTTCTTTTATTATTACTGTACTTAAGTGTTTTGTTTCATTTATTGCAGTGGTGTCACTAGTGGGGGGTTCGTGGCGATTCGCCCTCCCTCTCTAGACCTTTGAAGGCTTATTCGGTAAATTGGCAAACTCACCCTCTGCATTTATATTGTTTAACTTTAGACCCTCAAAAACTGAAAAACAACTCGAGAGCCGTTGTCCATAGAATTTAATTCAAATTTAAGATAGAACTTGAACAACAACATTAAGGTATAATTATTTACCACTAGATGGCTGCATGTCGAGGACGCAACTTTCATCTTAGCTAATTTCTATTTCTATTGTTTCTCCCTTAAATCACTAAAATAACAATTAAGATACCAAATAAAGAAATAAGAAATAGTTCATTGATTGGAAGATCGATTCAATTTAACTTAACGTATGTCTTTGTGTGTTTACAACTGTTCAAAAGGTAAAGGATTGCAGCAGACAAGTGTTTTTTTTTTTAGCTGTTCTGGAATGTCTCTTTAAAGTACTAGCTCACACGTATTGACATCACGAAAATCAGTCACGATAAACAATACGACAATTACGAACTCATACTGCGTTTAAAATTACCAACATTTCTAACAAAGCATCAGGAATGTTTAAAAAATAGGTATTTAATTATGAAACACTGAAAGATTTACATTACTATTTTTTTATACGGATGTTGCAGTCAGCAAAAGTGATTTTATAAAAACGTTTCCAAGGGCATTTTAAAAAGCCAGAAAATAACGAAAAATAGCAAAAATGCGTCAGCTTCCGGGCCCACTGAGAGAGCTCCCAGCACCCCCAGACCAACGAGCTGTTATTGGTTTCTACCTCCACACCATTCTGCTAAATTGCTAGTGTAGCCCCCTTAGCACAAAACCCTAATTACGCCACTGATTTACAGTTTACGTGTACAGTACCTCTATTCATCTGGAACTAAGGCACGTTACACGCTTCGAGTAGGCCTATTATCATTTCAATAACTGAATTTTTTTACCCTCGAATACGCCAGAAAAACTACCAAAAAATACTACGATGAGGGTCAGTGGCGCACCCAGAGGGAAGCAAAAGGGGCACTTGCCCCTCCCAAAACCCGGCATTAACCGTTAAACTGAGCAATTGCAAGCACTTTTATTTTTTTTTGCTAACATCAGAAGGCACCCCTCTTTTTCACAACAAGAAGGACGACGTTGGTTTATATTACAATGCTCTCAACAACCCAAATTCGTTCTCCGAGCCCAGTCTTTCCTTTCTTCCACCCCTCACAAAATATGAAAATTTATTTGCTTGAAGTAGAACAAAGAAGTACGGAATTTGCTGTACGAAATTAAAAATGCGTTAGCTTTAGGACGCCTTTTTTTTTTTTCCTGGCTACGCCGCTGACGAGGGTGGCATAAATACAAGTGACGATGAATAAACTATGTCACTTCTCCATCGTTACTCATATGTATCATTCCGTAAAATAAGTTAGGTCGATCGACCGCTGGGCCTAAATATTCCGCAAAACTGCCCAGTCTAAAAACTGTTCATGGTGTCAAACTTCGATCAGGTACACTAATGGAAAAAAAAAGAAACTCAAAAGCATCGTGGATCGCCGCAAAAAGAGTGGGGGGGGGGGGGGTGAAGCTTAACGGCGAGTCGCCAGCAAGGTCATTTGCGCCAACCTCAGTCACAGTGTAATGGTCCGGGTGAGCGACGCGAAGAGAATGATACGGCTTGTAGTATACTAAGCAAACTCATGGTCATTGAATTCAAGGCTCCGACACTGAAAATTTTGTCATTTCAAGGCTTTTTTAGCCCTCAATCCTGAGTACTAGGACTCTAGGGAATTCAAGGCTGTACACGAACCCCGATTTTAGACGACGATTTAAGGGTCCATTCAGTAGACATTCAGAAAACTTGCCACACTATTTCCTGCATTTTCAACCCAAAAAATTCAAACGTAGAGCACAACAGGAACAGCAGGTACCAACCCAGCTGCTTTAACGACCTCAGTGAAGAGAGGGCGAGGGATCTTCACCTGCCCTACCCCTTCTAAGCCAATTCATTCACCATGATGAAGAATCTTTCACAGCGCCACACGGCCTTAGCAACGAAAATGGGGTGCATTTGTTTACGTTAAGTCTTGGGGTCGGGCGAGACAAGTCACGAAAGACGAACCTGAAGTGCTTAATTTTCATTAACTCCACAAAATCAGGAGTCAACTACCTACCCCCTCACCGTCCTTTATTAAAAAAAAACGTATGTGAAAAATGCGGGGGAGACAAATTAAAAAATTGTGTGGAAAAGAAAAATGACATCGCAGGAACAGACCAACTGAAACGTAAGAAAGGGAAACACATTTCCCTACCACGAAATTGGTAATAAAACTTTGAATGATAACGACGACGGTAAAAACAATCATATTTATTTAAAAAAAAATTTATATCACAGGTACTCGAGCGATAGAAATGCTATAATAAGTTAGTTTATTTTCTTTTATTTCCATCTTGCGCAGCGATTCCTCAACATGAAGCAAGTGAACACGAAGCAGGCACTGAACCCAACACCCATCTTTACGACCGCATCTGATAGCTGTGCCACTACGTACGAGATTTGCTGTGGAAATGGTAAAATAAGGGATCACGTTGTTTAAAATCGTGTAAAATTGGCAGTAATAGTGTTTTAGTTTTACCGTTTTTATTCTTTTTTTCGGCATTCCTCCGAATTAAAAGAACGTTCACTACGATATACTTCGTTAGGCGATTCCCGTTTCGCCGAAATTTAAGCCGAATCCCGTTTCGCCGTATCAAAATATTTTTGCAAAATTTGACGTTGGAGAAGTTAAAGCTGCAGCCCTAACTGGTAGAAATGGCCGCTGCGAGCACGGTAGCTTCCCATTTCGCCAAAAAATAATACACTGATTAAAATTCGGAGAAACGGTCATACACCATATTAACACAAATGGGTTTGTACTATTCATGTGGTGCTTGGGGCCGTCTGACCCCCGCTACAAAAATAAAAAACCCAACCAAAAACCCGAATATCTACAAAAATATTAACCATGAGTTTAGAATTTCATCTTCCAACTACGTTTCACGCATCAAAACCTCTTTGTCATGAAATTGCAGACAAACCAAAAGGAAATTATCGTGTCTCACACATATAAACACCAACATCCAAGTTTAGTCCAGTATTCGACCACCCTCACTGCGCTCGTTCCGCCAATAAACTAAAACTCAGCCGTACTGCAGTTTAAATTAAAGATCCTAAACATGAGCTTTTGCCCTGCCTTACCGAGCATTCTCATGTTTGCAGTATAACTCCGTGAATGCGAGACAGCTCCGTGAAGGAAGCATGCCACATGAGTATACTTCCTCAGAAGGCCAGTCATCTACAATTCACGGCATTGTGCCGTGCTCGTGCATGGCAAGGAACGTACCGGTGAGAAAGCGGTCTAACGAACCCCTAAAAAGGTTTCAAAATGCAAGCCTTACTTACGTTTCATGCATGGCCAATTTAGGGGACCTAACCTTTCCATTACGGCTTTGGTTGGAGATGTACCCATTACATACATCTTCCCTAAATGCATGGGAACAGACAGATGCACTTGTTTTGGCATTTAAAAGCCTATCGGTTTTTACCGTTTTTTTTTTGAGTTAGTAGAGTTACCTGGGAGATACGACATTGCTTCAAACTTTTCGGCCTAAAAAGATATTGTTATAGGCAACTTTTTTAGCTCTTAGCGATTTCGGCGAGGAATTCTTTATTCAGTGAGCAGCCTCTGCCTCCTCCGTCAACAGCTTTAACAGACACGTAAATTCTACTGATCTATCTAGCAGCTTTTCTGAGGAGTTCCGAGTTTACACGAATTTGAACTAATTGTTTAGTGCCTTTGTTCTCAGAAATGGTAACTGCTGGGTATTAGTGGCTTCAGTTGTGATTTACGTGTAATGAATAATGATATGATATACCTATGTATTGCGTTCATTTGCTTTGCTTATTTTAATGCCGTCTTGAGTCGATAATATATCAGTGCGGTTTTTTGGCATTGTTTTCTACTAGTTTGTCCCCCCCCCCCCTTTACTTTAGTCTATTGAGCCTATAGGTCGCTACATCCATTCGCTCAAATCTACGCTAACCTAACTATAAGGGCGGGTTTACGCAACGACTCGCCTGTGCATTCTCGCAGCTAGAATTTTATCACAATGGCAAAGTTGTCGTTGCCATGGTAACAAAGATATCTGTTCGCTAAATCCGACGTCGTTTGAGCAAATGCTTTAACTCTTATAATCCGTGACAATGAGATAAAGAATTCCACCTGACGAAATTTTCACAGCCGCTCTCGAACTCGGATTATTCAGTGTTTTCATTGCGAGTCGATATGGCTAAGACGGTCGCCATGTTGGAATTTAAGATGATTTCTAGCTTTTAGCTGTAAGAATGCAGAGCGAGACGTTGCATAAACGCGCCCGTATACCTAACCTCTGACACCAGTGAGCCATTGAACTTCCCTCACCCTTCATGCTGCAACAATCACAGCGTGCATGAGATCCATGCAATATGGAGTTTCAATGATTGTTGGTGTAAGTATACAATGAATACTTATGACCATACTTTTGCCGTTTTCATTGTTGTAAAGTCAGCTGCTAAATCCCGTATCAGCCCAGTTGCAACAATGCTTTCTATGTTCCTAACGCATTCTTCAAAAGTGGGCCGGATAAGTGGGCAGGATAAGTGGGCCGGCCCACTTATCCTGCCCACTTTTAAATGTTTAAACCCGGTTCAAACAAGTGTTTTAAAATAAACACTTTTTGGCACACCTAAAAAAAGTTTTTAAATGCTTTACCTGAAACACATACAACAGCGTTTTACTAACATGATTGACTAGAAAAAAATAGAAAAAAAATACTTTTATTTTACAGCACATGCTTATTTTAGAGTCGGTCAGTCAACGAAATGTCCACTGGGACTTGTTCTCCATCAGGACCAGAACGGCGATTACGTTCATTTGCCCACGCCCTATAAACATTTAACTCCCAAGATATTGAACGTTTCAAATTAACGCACTGCCTTGAATTTTGAAGCTGAAGTTCATCAGAAGTCACTTGCATATAAATCTGTTACTTACTTGAGGGTTGACTTCATTAGCCTATTCGTCACACAGGCTTACCCGGCCATGGTTTTTCGATCAGCGTCTTTTGGGTAAGCCATTCATCGTCCTCGTCAGAGAAAAGATTCGAAACACTCAAATCTATTGGGCAAAACTTGGCTACCATTGTGATAAATGCAGTTTGGAATTCACAACAATGAACAAGCAGTCAACAATGAACATGCACGCAGCGCCAACATGCATCTCTTGAGACGACACAGTGTTATAAAACCGCCGTGAAATGGAGAATTGGCGCTGATCTGAAAGTGCTTATGTTGAACGAAAAGTATGGTCATAAGAAACTTATAGCCATACTTTTACCACAATGTCCGCTGATAAGTGTTTTTTGGCCCACTTTTTCTTTGACAGATTCCTCGGAATGAAAGAAACATCCTCGGCCTTCGGCCTCGGACGATCTTTCAGTCCTTGGAATGTTTCAAAGAAAAAGTGGGCCAAAATCCACTTATCAGCGGACCATTGTTGCAAAAGTATGGCTATAACTATTACTTATACACCTCTTCTTAAAATGAGCATGTTATATGAGGACGATTGCGTGTACTTATGCCAAGACCATTGTTTTAACTGTACAGTTAAGTTAGTAAATGGAGACTTTTCAACAACGAAAATTGTTTTATTTGTTGTGAAACTTTGCATTCCACTAATATAGTTTGTTCCACATTATGTTTGCAGGAAACTGACTGTATGACGCCACGTTTCCTTCCACTGCGAGTGCAAAAATATGTAAATATCCCACTCGTAGACTGTAACAGTAACTGGGTGGTGTCTACGATTGTGATATCCACATGTTTTTTGCACTCCTAGTGCAAGGAAATGTGTCGTCAGACAGCCAATTTCCTGCAAACATAACGTGGAACCGACTATAGTATCGGGCAGTTGTGGCATTCTGTTCCCGATCTGTCATGTATCCTGTTAAATCTTAATTGAGTTTGTTGTTGTATTTTAAGTTTAAGGTTGTCGGGCTGGTGACCCGGTCGGGTTAAGCTTGCTAATAAATCAAATCATTGTTTCATTGTTTTTTTTTTTTTTGCTTTCCGTCATGTTTATTCTTGATTTCATGGTTTATTGTGTGTTATTATGATTCACTTGATGTGATGTGTGCAGCACCCTTCCATTGGCGATTGGAAAGTGTTTGCTTATTATGTATTTGTGTGCCTATTACCGTTACTTTTAATCGGCCATGTCAGTATGGCTTAGCGACAGAGCTTCGCCCTTGGCCTTAGCTTTGTGCTTTGCTCTCAAAATTCGAGGGTTCAATTCCCGCTGAGGCATTCTGACATTTAAGTCCAAAAAGCAACGGAAATGGGTTTGCATCTGTATTAGTTCTTTGTGGACTTCGAGCACTAAATAACATAAATTATTATTATTATTATTATTATTATTACAACAAATTATTTTTGTAATAAACATAAAACCTTAATAGTGAAAATAGGTTTGCATCTGTATTTAGTTATATTTATCGGTTGTTTTACCAATTTTTTTTTTAGTTTAGTTCCGTTACTTACCTGAGTTCGCCTTTAAATAAGCAATTTTTACGTTTCGTGCGCGAAGCCAAATTGCTTTTCTTTTTTCCAACCAGAGTTCCGTCAGATTTTTATTAGGTTGTCAAGAAAAAGTGGAGCAGTAAGCCTCTCCGCTCTTCATCCTCCGCCATTACTCTGCAGAACGTGGATCTTTGCCGACGCAATAACGCAGCCCGCGAACAGGACTTACGAAATATGGATACATTGTGAGAACGGAAGCGAAAATAAAATGCGCTTTAGCGATGAACAGCTCTTTAAACTTGTCTTGAGAGGGTC
>JAHWFP010219970.1:40893-89737 GCA_023313725.1 Lithobius niger | reverse complement strand
GAATGAGCGTGTGCTTCCTGTAAGCACACCCCTTTATTAGATCAACAGGCGGATAAGATACTATATACAATAGAGAGCCGCAAGGGGCGTACAAATAGACATGACGGACTGGCCTCCATTACGGAGGCAAAACCTCGAACACTCCACGTACCAATTTATGAGGAATAATATTTAAAAGTAAAACCATATAAAATACACTCGCAAAAAATAAAATGATTTCGTGACATATTTTTTCCAATCACATTTTTTTTTTGTATATTGTTAGTTTTGAACCACTACACTCTTCATTTTTTTTTTTAGACATAGCACTGCTTTTTTTTTACAGAAACTGCTCCGGTTGATTCGGAGCTTGTTCTTGCACATAATCAGTCATTATCCTGGCTGCTAGGTACGGGTAAAGGTGACAATGTGTTACGAGGAACGGGTCTTGTAGGTCTAAAGCATTGTCGGAATATCTGAGCAGCCAGCTAGGTAACATTAGTTCGAACGGCACTGTAGTATAATCTTCGACTTTCATATTTTGTACAGGAAACGAGTCTTGTTTGTACAAAGCAGACAAAAAGTTTCGTCTCACAGTTTTTGTTGGAAGCTGAATAATTAGGCTCGTACGTCGGTGCTATAGTTTTTGTCAAACCAAGTATGCAATCGTTATTCACTTTTTTGTCGTACGTTACGAAACAATACAGTCCTCCAGACTGTGCTCCCACGCAATAGCTGTCTATGTGGTATTCATTCATGAATGTTACGATATCACTAGCGAACAGTTCTTTCTTCAAAGCATTATCGTTCAATGTAATGCGAAAGTATCGCACAATCTCACCTCGGGTGCTTTAGGCGCTCGTCTGCGGCATTTTAGGGGCGGATCCATGGCTGTGAGTGGTGCGGCGGACAGCCACGAGCCTGTTGACGACGGAGGTGTGTCGGGATCCATGGTTGGTGAAGGACTGCTGATGTTAGGCACTGAAATCCTCGCTTTTAACATAACGCATAAACGGTTTTTTTTATGGCGTCATCATCGTCATTTGACGATAATAGAATTTAGCTTTAAAATATGAGCATTTCGAAGCATCATGAACGGGACAAAAATTAAAATATTATCGTCTGATTCTCCGTTCACTTTCGGACAAGAAAACTGATACAGATCCCCAGTTTCGACGAGACATTTTTTTTTCAAATACATTTTCAGAAGGATGTCGCCTTTTACGTAAAACCTGCATCGTGGATTAAAAAATTGCAATCTGCGAATTTCATTCGTGACAACCGCTAGGTTGCAGTCGAAGGGACCGTTTGAAAATCTGCCGTTATGCAACACATTTTTGCAAAACCAAATTGTTTGCCTGTCTTTAGAAGTTAGTGCTGGGACAATACATGTTTAGGTATTCTAATTCTAAAATGCGTGCTAGTATACTTCCCAATAATTGAAAGTTCCTTTAAAAAATATTTACCATTAACCGTAAAAGCATTTACGCTCACCACGAAATCTTCGGCAGGATTAAACATGATTTGTGAGCCTACAGTACCTCGTCAGCATTATATACTGATGCGTACCAGATAATGATGGCAGGTTTTTTTCCCCTTCAATACTGCTGAGAATCTTGGCTACAGGTCATTTGGGCGTATCAATCTTCGATGGTATCTGCAGCTTCAACCAGCTTTAAAAACTGTGGTTCAGTTAGAGCGATAGTTTTTTTATTCCACAATGAAAATCGAATAACCTTTCCAGTCAGAGGATGGTTTTCGTAAGTAACGGCCATTCTCGGTGATGAAAACAATGTACCTAACAGTAGCACGGAATAAAAATCCATACGCCATTCGTTAAATTGAGGCGACATGAGTCTCCATTCCTCCATTTTGTAGCTCATACCCTCTTCTGTCGGCACATAGGTAACGGCATTTGGAATATAGCGTCTGATGTGAACTCGAATCATGCACTGAAATTCGCTGATCTGTACAAAAATGTTATTGCCCAAGTCTACGGCATTCGCGGGCTTAACAGGTAGCAGTGATGATGACACCATGTTTTATTTTTTTGTAGTTTTTGCGTTACTGACCTAAAACGAGAATAAAAGCAAGCTAAGTCATCCCCTTCCCAGATGTTAATCAAAACTCAAACTTCCATTATATACACGTATTTATTCTCACTATAACTACAGATTTACATTTGGATTTGACGATCAACGAGAATTGACGGCATTAAAGCGACATTCCCTCCTAATTCTCGATCGGTCATTTCTCTCTGGTTGCTTCCCTGTTAATAGCTAACCCATTCCCCGCTAAGATTTTAAATTGCTCCTTCGATAAAATGTTCAAGATGAAACGTTAATACACGTATGATCGCCAAAATGTAGGACATAGAATGTGAAAGCAATTTTATTTTTGCGTAATGATAAAAATTCTGTAGCAACAGTTGTGAGCAGTAAAAAAATAAATACGTGCAAATGTAGATTAGTCATTCAAAATGCAAGAGCTTTTTTGTGCTTACCGAGTGACGATGTTGACTTGATCTGTCTGGAATTCGCATGCAGCTTCCAATGCTAAAATGTCGGCTTTTTATACGATTCCCCGAACGGCCCCTTACATGTCCTAACAAGTCATTTTAGAAAAATAAAATAAAAGAAAAAGTCCTTGATTTGGTCTCCGTCAGGCACTATTGATACGGTCCCTCGCATAACGAAACACTTCATTTTAGAAAAATAAATAAAAGATGAAGGTCCTTGATACGACCCCCGCACACTCGCGATAAAACAAATAATAAAATACAAAACAAAATAGAAAAACCTTCTTACATTCTAGCCAAACATAGTCACGTTCGGCAAAAATAAAAGAAAAGTGACCTTGATACGGTCCCCCTAACACACACCGTTAATGCTTTTCGATTTTAGTTTGAAAACATCATTTATTTTATTCAACGAAACACTACCTTTATACAATCTAGTCAGACACGCTCACGTTTGGTAAAAATGAAAAAATAAAAACCTTGATACGGTCTCACGAGCACACGCTTTTAAGGCTCCTCCATTTTAGTTTAAAAACATAATTTATTCAACGAAACATTGCCTCGAGAAAAGACAACTGGCCTCCTTTCCTATTTCTAGACATGCTATACAATTTTAAAAAACGTTTCAAAGCGTACGAGTTTATATTTTTTACGTTTCTACATTCTGCAATGTCATTCACAAGACATCAGTCGCATTTCCTTTTATTATAGCGGACTTATTCCTAAGGATTCGAAGTCATTCCGATCGCAAAGATGTTGGTATTTCGGCATTAATTTTGTGTCTGACGTACATCTTCATGATTTTGTGTAATGTGGGGTTTTAGCCGTCGCTCAATGTGGGAGCGCCGTGGAATCCATCAGTGCCCTGTACCAGATCCGTTGATCGTCCAGTATGCTACAACGGGACGAGAAGGACAGTGACGTCCCCGGCTGATCGAGGACCATTACCCACCGCCGCTGCCACCTCCGCCGCCGTCGGTGCAGTGACGACGGGGAGACTACCGCTCTGGAGCCGATCGAGGCCCTCGCCGATCCTCTCGTCGGCCGTCGCCCCCGGTTGCCGCTACCGGACACCGCCGTCAGTGCAGTGACGTCGGGGAGACTATCCCCCAAGAACCGTCCCGATCAATCGAGGACCGTTGCCGCCGCCATTGCCACCTCCGCCGCCGTCGGTGCACTAACTTCGGGGAGACTACCCCTCTAGAGCCGTCCCGACCGATCGAGGGCCCTCACTCACCGATCGTCTCGTCGGGCAGTCGCCACCGTCGGTGCAGTGACTTCGGGGAGACTATCCCCCCCTAGAGCCGATCGAGGCCCCTCACTCGCCGATCCTCTCGTCGGGCCGTTACCGCCGTCACCGCCACCAGTCGCCGCTGTCGGTGCAGTGAAGTCGGGGAGACTGTCCTCCTAGAGCCGTTCCGACCGATCGAGGCCCCTCACTTGCCGATCCTCTCGTCGGACCGTTGCTGCCGTCGCCGCCACCGGTCGCCGCTGTCGGCGCAGTCACGTCGGTGCACCCGCTCGGCCGGGTCGTCTTCAGGAGGATAGTCTCACCCCATTCCCCACCATTGACAAACGGGATCGTTAACGATACGATTACTTTACGTGAAATGAACAAGTAACGAATTGTTTCGTTGTTCATTTATGATTTTCTTATTTCTTTTTATATTTTCAGTAAGCCTCCAGGCTATCACGCGTGCTTGTGCTTTCCGCCCCTATACAATTAAATAAAGGCTCACCATGATAGCAAAAAAACCTCCCTATGGAGTCCAAGGCCAACTGAACAGGAAATACCACTGGTCTTTTAAATACGTAAGTTTTCTGTTTACATGCTTGTGCTCTGCGCCCCCTTGTATATGAATGAAGGCTCAGCGTGATAGCACGAAGCTCCCTATGGTGCCAAGGCCAACCGAGGTCAATAAAATGCTTCGTCTATCTTTATGCAATATCCTTGTCGGAAATGACGTTAGACTTCCTCTGGACGTGACGTCAGTAGTTACGTGATTTTGTGACGTCATTTCCGGTGTGGATGTGACGTTTTTGGTCAATAACCTAAACCGGAAGTCGGCTATCTTGCTATTTGTGCTTGTAGCCCACTTTTACCACTACTATCCCTGCCTTCACCCTCCCCTCTCCCCTTTCCTCCCTTCCTATCCTGTTACCCACACAGACGCATTAAACATCCTGTTTATCGCTTTGGCTTGTGACGTCATTTATCACTGTTGTCTGAACGTTGACTGAGCTTGGTTGTTGTTTGGGATGTTGTTGTTCAGTTAATGGGTAATCATATGCTAATTGGTCAAAGACGCAATGGCCCCCACATGGGCAATATTCGTACAGGGCCTCCCAATGTCTTTATTTTCTAAAGAGCAGGGCTAACAGAAGCACTGCGCCACACATGGGCTTTCCCCGTTAAGGAACCTCCAACTCCTAGATGCACTGCCCCACATATGGGCATTTGCCATTCAGGCCCTCCTCGTCACTCTGAATTTATCGCTTTGGCTTGCGCAATCCGTACCGTGTGAAAAATAACTATCCTTCGTGCATGACGTCATTTAAGACATGCCTCTGCGATGACCGCGCAGAGCCAATTGTTATTCGAGGCAACAACGTGCCAAATTCAACTTCTTTTCAAGGCAACAACGCAGCAGTTTCAACTTCTAGCCAAGAATTGATACACTCGCCCGTTTTCATTGGTAGTCCCCTCAGCCGCCGCCGTAGCCGAAGCAGCCGCCGGAAATGGGTCAGCCGGAACTCACCTTATTTTTGTTTGGCTAGCCATTAACCAGCCGCCGCCAAAAATATACAGGCTAGCCATAAAATAATTTTTAATTTGTTAAATATCACACTCAGTTGCGATTCGGTCTCACTTTTGGAACAGTGTGAATATGTACCTTGAATCTTCGAAATGAGAATCGGACGTAAAAACTTCCACTTGGCATCAAATTAGCACTCATGAAATTGAGCGAGCGATAGCACAGGACTGGTTGGGGTATACGGCCTCTATCCACTCTTCGCTGCCTGCCAACTTTAGCCAATGAGCTTGTTCCGAGCTGGTCACATGACTGAAACTCACTGAGGACAGAACTTTTCCCGTTTCATTAGAGTTTATTTCTGTCCTCTTCTGGTTTGAGAGGTGTAACTAAAAAAGTTGGACTTAAAAAATGTTGGGTGTTCAGTTTTTTGTGGACCACCCTGTACAGGCTATGATTTGCAGCATATTTCATGTGTTAAAATTGTGTTGACATAACCTACTAAAAATTTGATGTGGCGTAAAACTAAAACCTGCATGGGCTACATAATAATGCTTTAGCTTCTAAATATTTTTATATTGCTCCAATTTTAATGTAGGAATTGCCAAAATTAGTAAGGTAAGAACGCGATTGAGTTGTCCCTCCATCCATCCACCCACAACCGGAAGTGGCGTCATTACTCCCACTTCCGGTCACGTGATTAAAGTGGGGGTAATGACGTCACTTCCGGTCAGATGATGAAAAGTGGGGGTGTCACTTCCGGTTTTCATCGATCTGGAGTATGGTGGAAAAGTATGTTTTGCTACTTTTTTCCGTCAATTTGGAGGAGGGTAGGAAGTGACCCCACTTTTTTAGTTTTCATCAATCTGGAGGATGGGGGGAAAGTGCCTTTTGCTACTTTTTTGCATCCTTTTGGTACCTCCATGATACGTCACTTATGACGTAACAGTGTGGTTAATGACGTCACGTGATCAAAGTGGGGCGTCGCTTCCGGTTTTCGTCAATCTGCAGGAAAGTGCTTTTTGTTACCTTTTTTTTTTGATTCTATCGATCAGGAGGTGGGAAAATGGCTTTGCTACTTTCTTTTCGTCAATTTGGAGGAGAAGTGATGCCCCCATTTTTTCGTTTTCATCAATCTTAAAGGACCCTCTCCCCATGACGTCACTTTCGGTGGATGTGGCTCTGCCGGTGATCGTGATGCATGCTAAATGAGCTTTCACATTTTTTACATGCAAGCTTTCGAATATTCTTTACAGGGAGTGAGCTAAACGGAATTGGCAGTAATCCAGGATAATAATTTTTTACTTCCTGCTTCAGTCATACGAGGTGAATGAAAGCAAGGATGCTTCCATATATATTTCATATGGTTTGGCAATATGCGCTGTTTGCAATGCTATTGCCGGGGGCTCCGCCAGTTCCGCTCACACGATGGCGCCAGCAGCAAGTTAAAGTTATCGGCGGCGCCGAATTAGTATTGCGGTGATAAGGGAAAGGCTGCGCCGATTGCTTGTTTCGTGCTAGGATTCAAAACGTTTGTCAACAGAACAAATTCCTTTGAAGAAGATTGGTGCAATACTATAGGCTTAAGGTCTGGATACGAGAAATCTCACGAAATAATCGGGAGTTGACAAAAAAGACGTTGATTTGGAACCTCACTTTGCACCGGATAGTTCTATGTATGTCCATAAACTAGCGGTAGCATTAGAATGCATGCACGCATCTGACAAACGCTGTCAATGTATTAACTACGTTTTTTGTTAATCCTAGATTTACACCCGCTTCAGGCGGACACGTGTTAATTTAACTGTGACCAGTTTTCGCCTCGTCAAGATTTGATTGTCGAAAGTAATAGAACTGCCGAAATCACGAGACGGCAACTGTCGATTTAACAGTTGACGTAGTCCAACAGTTTTTCGTGTGAGTTATGTGGTTAATTTTAGACACGTGGGGCTAAACGAGTCTTATTTTTGCTATATTTATACAAATTAAAAAAATTAAACGTGTTTAATTCAATATTTCACAATTATTTTGATTGTTTGGCTTTTGGGCAGCTGAAGTTGGATGGCTTGCCTGCGTTACTTGTTGTTGCCTAGCAACCAGTAGGCGAGAATGCGAATGACGCGTCGCGTTGCGAACCTTGTTTTCAAATCGTTTTTAAAAATACTTGTACTGGAGTAAACATTTTCTCACTTTACTGTGTGATGAGAGGAACCATAAATTATCTTTCTTCATTGTTAAAATTATTTTATTTGCTTTACGTAGCCGTAACAACGTCTCGAAACGAGACCGTGTCACATCATGCCCATTGAATTCAATGCTAATGCACCAACGAGCTCGACCGATCGTGATCGCAGCGCCACTCGCGACTGGAACTGTCCCTGCCCCAAGCTCGTAGCATAGCACTGCCTAACCATATGATATATATATGGAAGCATCCTTGATGAAAGTAGGCTGACCGTGACGGTTGTGTGAAATTAGTCACGACTGCTGCAAAGCGAACATATGGTTGGTCGTCTAAGGTTATTTGCAAGTTTCTCACATTTTTTGGTAAGTAAAGTACAACTACTTGACTATTTTATGTTTCTAAAGTTATTTAAAAAGTAATTGATCAGAATCTGCTGTTTAGCCAGCTGCAGGGTGCATTGGATTAAAGTGTCAGTCAAAAGCAATGTTATCTTGTCAACACTGCTGTAACACCGCATTTCTTAGGCCTAAAAAAAATGCCGTATTTTTTACGCACATTTTAAGCCCAACCACAAGTCCCTGAGACCTCTGTGAGCCGAGCTATTCGAAGTTAAACTGGTTGCTGCAGTGAGTGGAAGCTTTTCTTTTACACGTTAGAACCTTAATGTATGTTTCACACGTTTTTTTAAGGATAAGAAATTGGTTGTCACAGCATTGTTGGATTGATTGGATGGCTAAAAATGCATTATTTTTTTTTTAAAACTGGTCAACAACCGTCGCGATTTTCAGCGAACATTTCTTTTTTCTGATTTACAACCTTAGTGTATATTTTGAACATTTTTAGGCTCCGTTCACGTATTAATAGCTTGACCAGACTATTTAGCACCCTCTAGGTCCAGGTGTACTATTTAATACCCTCTAGGTCCAGGTGTACTATTTAGCACCCTCTGGGTCAAGGTGTACTATTTAGCACCCTCTAGGACCGGGTGTATTATTTAGCACCCTCTAGGTCCATGTGTACTATTTAGCACCCTCCACAACCGGGTGTACTGTTTAGCACCCCCTAGGATCGGGTGTACTATTTAGCATTCCCTGGGACCGATTCAAAAATTTAAAAGTAAAACAAAAAGTTAACTCTTTTTAATGATATTTTGCTATTAATAACAAAAAAGAAGAAAAAAGCATGGAATCGAGTTCAATAGTTTTAACAGGAATAGGTGCCGAACTGAGTTGCAATTTAAAAACTCCCATATATACCTAGACCCTAAAAAAGAGTACCAAATGGCGCTCGTCTCCTTGGATACGTACTACAGTATTTTCAACGTGCACGCTGACAATAACGAATTTTTGTACACCATCGATGGTGGAGCGAATTGGATCGAGGTGCGAGTCATTCCCGTCGCTTACGAAATTTCGGACTTGAATAATTTTATACAGTCTACTTTGAAAGGAAGTGGCCACGAAAAAAATGCCATCGTTTTAGAACCGAACCATAATACTTTAAAAACAAATTTGGTTATAAATAATCCGCTCTACAGCATTTCGTTTCTGGGAGATAATAATTTAGGAACTGTTCTAGGGTTCCTTCGGGGAACTTATACTAAAATTCAGCAAGGTCAAAAATCCGTGGATATAATGGGACTCAATACAATTTTCGTTCATACCAACATAATCGGGTCTTCCTACGTGAATGACGACACTCAACCTTGCATATACGCTTTTTATCCGGGAGTGCCACCGGGTTATAAGATGATAATTTCCCCTCAAAATTTAATTTACCTTCCCGTAACTACCGACAAGATTCGTAATATTCGTATTTGGTTAACTTCTCAAGATAATGAAGTGGTATATTTAAACGGGGAAACCCTTACCGTCAGACTTCATCTGAGGTCTAAAAAATAATTTTGTACATATTAAAAAAAGAATGTTAGTATTCGAAAGATAAAGAGAATAATTGGAAAAGGATTTGTCGTAGATAATAATCAATTAAGGGCAAAAAATGCAGCAATCATCAAATATATAACGAGAGCGAGAAGATGAGTTTAACGGAACATTACCTTGATATAAACGAATCTTTACAACAAGATTCTTCCGTGGAGAGCTACGCATTTCACGAATTTAATCCGACAGTAGGAACCAATCTAAACAACGTCAATTCGGAAATTAGAATCGTAATCAAAAACCAGGATTTGTTCCTACGCGAATAGTTATCTTCTGATTAAAGACAGGTTACTGAATGCCGACGGTTCTAGTTTTGCCGATGAGGACGTAGTGTCTCTCATCAATAAAGACGTATCCTCTAGTGGTTTTGGACTGTTCCAAGCAATCGGAGAGACTTCAGTCCGGCATAGTCGACGTACAAGTAAAGTTGAAATTTAACGCCGCAATTCCAGCTAACACGACGTGCCACGCGCTGTTGATCGGAGATAGAAAAATGAGTTTGAAATTGGATAAAGGCAAAGTCGAAGTGATTTATTAAAAAAAGAGAGATGGTGAAACAAAAAACGAAAACAAGTAAAATCGGAAAAATACGGAGCGGGGTTAAAAGAAAAAAAGATTGCGAAACGAGGTGGGTTTTTACCATTGTTGGCATTACTGGGACCCATCTTAGCCGGTGTAGGTGGTCTAGCCGGAGGTGCCGCCGGTATCGCCGCTGCAGTTAAAAAGAGCCAGGACGATGCTAAGGTAATGGAAGAAATGGTGAGACATAACAAGAAGATGGAGGGTTCGGGATTGAAACGTAAAAAGAAAAAAAAGCGAATCGTGGCAGAGGGCTCTCTCTAAGGCCATTGAAGGTCTTATCGATTTTACTAAACCGTTAACGAATCTCGACTTAAACAGATTGGTCAAAGTTTTGAAAATTCATAAATACAGAGGTACTTTTAGCAAGGATCGTCTGCCGTTAAAACCTAAACCTCGTGGCGAATGCGACATCGTTAATCTCGAAAATTTTCACGATGGAAACGGAAGTAATTGGATGGCTTACTCGACAGTTACTGACATACCCTGTTATTTCGACAGTTTCGGCAACCTCGAACCACCGACATCCATTTCGGAGTATTTGGATCCCATTAAATACAATTACGACAGGGTGCAAAATTTTAATCAAACATTGTGCGGTCATTTCTGTTTATTTTTTCTAAGTTTCTCATGCAAGGGATATGATTACGAAGATATTTTAAGACGGTTACCTGTTTAACTCGGTTATCCCCATTGTTCTTCGTATGGATTGGTATATGCTCTCTGCTTTGACCATGTTATACAACAAATCTTGGTTAGGTATATATCTATCTGTTAATCTTTATCCTCCGTGCTTGCCGTATCAGCCATTATATAAATCATGTGACCATCGCGCACTATGATCGGTATTTCCGTTATACTTAAAATTGATGGTTGGAGAAGTCTCTCGGGACCGAGATAAACGTGAAATCCTTTGTCTTTGGGTACACTTTCCGACAAATCAAAAAACTTAGTTATTAAACACCGTATCTTTATATCTGGAAGGTCTGAAGGTCTGGAAGGTATATAGTCTCCGCTACTTCCTATACTCATTCCCAGGATATACCAACCGGATGTTGATAAGTAGTATTGGCGAGGATAGTTATTGTTACACGTGAAAAAGTGACCTTTAGGGTAAGGACTAGTTCCGCGAAAAGTAACTATATACAGTCGTTACGTGGATTTATTTATCTTTCCATCACAAAACCGACGTTTTCAAAATGATTCTTGGCTTCATCCGCGTCTGGTGGGAGTTTTTTTTCTACGTTTAAAGTAACCCTTAGTAGCCACGTCATGTTCCACGGGTGGAGGGAGCGTAAATTTGATTCGTCTATTTTTTGCATCGAGTACCCCATCCTCGTCCTCGTTCAACGCCGTTTGAAGTTTGTCTATTTCGTAGGCATCTCTAATAACCTCGAAGAAATAGTCTCTATTAACAGCTTCTGAAGGGCTTTCGAGGCCCGCCAGGTTACTGATTCGTTTATTTTTTGCGTCGAATATGTCGCGAGAGTCCATGATCAAGGCATTGTCAAGTTTGGTTTCTAATTCGTTTATACCGAGAAACTTCGCGTCGACGTATTCTTTATTCGCGGCATCCTTAGATTGTGTGGGGATGCAAGGTCCTTGATTCGCTTACTTTTTGCACCAAGCAGTCCATCGGGACCTTCCTTTAAAGCGTAACCGAGTTTGGTTTCCACTTCGTTTATGACGAGAAGCTTCGCGTCAAAGTATTCTTTATTCGCGGCATCCTTAGATTGTGCGGGAGATGCCAGATCCTTGATTCGTCTATCTTTCGCGTGTAGTTGACCATCGGCACTTTCCTCCAACGTAGTTTTAAAATTTTTTACATCTATCAACTGAGAATAAGTCACCGCATCTTCTGGATCTATACCAGCAGCTAGATTAGTTAGGCGATTCATTCGCATGTCCGATACAGTTTTGAATTGACGTAATCCTTAGTCGCCGCATCCTTAGATTGTGAGGGAGTTTCGAGATCTTTAATATGTTTCTTTTCAGCGTTAAAATGTCCATCCGCATCTTTCTTCAATCCTACGTCGGCTTTACATTTTTTTACTACGTTTTCTAATTCGGTAAATTGGGAATAAATACGACATCTTCGGGTTCTGTAGCAGCTCCGACTTTAGTAAGTCGCTTATTCTGCATGTGCTAATCATGGTTCAGGTCTAATATAAATCCTATACCCCGGAACTCCTTTCATATCTATTTGCGTTCATTTCAAAGATTGTCCAAATTTATTATCCGGCATTTTGACGATTCTTTTTTTTTTATATATAAACAAAATGAATGAGAAATTTAAAAAAATGTCTCATTCTACCTGGTACGGAAATCTTTCAAGTCTGTTGCAATCAAATTCTATAGAAGTTAAGACGGAAAATGCGACGAATTTAAAAAATGGAGTAAAGTACATCTTATCTCCTTCCGTAGAATTCAAGGATTTAAAAGAAATAGGTTCTCCCATTTTGAACAAAGATTCCAGGTGTAAGGGATGGATTTCTCCGTCGACCCCTGAATCTCAAACCGCGATGAAAAATCTTAAACGATACATCTGCGAAAAATTAGAAATTGAAACCGACGAGCAGAAACCGTTTCTTTGATGATGTTCAGTTACCCAAATTACTCGCACCCAGCTTCCACCTGCTACCCATTTTGTCAAAAGGCAGACGGTGAGTCGGATAAGCCGCTATGTCTCAGAACGTAGGTGTACAACAACATCCACAAAACTAAAGGAAAACTTAACAAAAATGTTCTAGAAAAACCGTGGTTTAACTTGGCTCCGTGCGGAAGTATGTCCTTCGTAAATCGTAAATCTCAAAAAACGTTTTTGGGAAAAATGTTTGAATCAACGTTTGGACGAACGCGATCAAGAAGAATCTTTACAAGAATTTTTTAAACCCGTCGACAGTACTTTGAAACCTACCGTTGTTAATCCACCACCCGTAGCGAGTCCTGCGAAACCGATTGCCGGTTTGCCAACGAGAAAACAACTAAAATGTATATAAATTATTACTCCCATAAAACAAACTTATAAATCCGAGGATGAAGATGATGAAGAGTGGGAAACCACAGTGACTGAGACGGAGAAGTTTGAATCGCTGAAACCTTCCGTTGAGCATTCAACTCCGATAGCGCGAGATCCCAATCTTTCCGAATACTCGACTCCAGCTACGCGAACCGAATACGCATCTATCAGCACTGGTTTGAAAGGCTTCCCCCCCCCCCCACCCCCCACACACATTCGGCAATACAAAACATATGCGTGTCGACGCCTCCAGAACTTCCAACCCTCAGATCTTTGGATAGTCTGTTACCTGGCCAAGTCATAGGCCAAACGGCGAAATATTTACTGAAGAAATTTTTCCAAAATCCGAAAGAGACCGATCCTGTCTTCGGACTGCAATACGACATGAAAACTGGAGAGATGAGCATCGCTAATAAACCCGTAAAAATATTCGAGAATGACATAGTGGTCGGTGGTAATCAGAACGCGGGAAGACGAGGACTTTGGAGTTTGCTGGTTTTTAAGGATTTGAAGGAGGCATCATACGCTCCCGAAGTCAAGGCGAGTTACGCTTCTCTTTTAAAAAACACGCACGCTATCTACCAAAACAACGATCCGGGCACTCGAAAACCTAAGTCGAATCGTAGTGCCAAGTACGTGTCGATAATCAGCCCTATCTGGGAGGATATGAAAACGAAGAAAAAGGGAACTGGTATGGTAAAAAAAACCGGGAGCAGGGTGGATTACAGGTATTACGACGATCCTAACGATCTGGTCGAAAGACTGAGGCTTTTGTACGGGTCAGCCCAAGCAGGTCACGACGGTCACAGGAACGAAAGATAGAAATTTTATCGGAATTTGAACAATGACGGGTCATCACCGCTCGAGAAAAAAGAACGCTTATCGGAATTTAGGTTTACAATAAAAAAAATGTATAATAAAAAAAGAGCCAAGATGAAATATTGCGTGAAATGTAAACGATCCACACCTAACCGGCCCGAACCTCCTACTATTATTACGTCGAAAAATAACAGAAGCATGGAAGTCTACTTTTGCGAAGTGTGCGGAACGAAAAGCGTTTCTTTCATCAAGTCTGGGAAAGGAATCGTAAATAAAATCGTTGACCATTTACCAGCAGAAGTACATTTACCTGGATATCAATATTGCGGACCAGGAACAAAACTAAATCAGAGATTAATTAGAGAGGATCCTGGAATAAATAAACTGGATGAGGCATGTAAAGAACAAGACATCGCCTACTCAAAAAGTTCAAATTTAAACGAACGGCACGTCGCCGATGAAATTCTTATATCTAAAGCTCGAAAAGTACATAAGGATCCTTCGACCTCTTGGAGAGAAAAATTAGCCGCTGCGATCGTTAAAAAAATCATGGGGACGAAGCTCAAGTTCGGAATGGGAAGAAAAAAAAACGAAATGGATCAACTCGTAAACGAACTTCACAAACCGACGCGGAAACATTTTCCGAGGCGGAAAGTGATTGTGCGGAGTCTGAATGATCTATGGCAAGCGGACTTGGTGGAAATGATACTTTACTGTAACGTTAATAAAGGATTTAACTACCTACTGACTTGCATTAACGTCATGTCCAAGTTTTCTTGGGCCATTCCCCTCAAATCAAAATCTGGTGTAGTTTGTTATGGAAGCTTTTAAGAAGATTCTCGAAGGAACGACACCCCCTAAAAATTTACAAGTTGATTTAGGTAGTGAATTTTACAATAAAGACTTCAAAGCACTCCTTAAGCGTCACAACATCAACATATACTCTACCCACTCTGAGAAGAAAGCGAGCATTGTAGAACGTTTCAACAGAACGCTGAAAACTCGCATGTGGAAACAATTCGCCAAGCAGGGGATCTATCAATGGGTACATATTATTGATGAGTTAGTTTCGCGGTACAATGACACGGTTCACTCCGCAACTAAACTAAAACCGAGGGAAGTAACCAAACGTCACGAATCGTCACTGAAAATTAAACCGAAACAATCGTTGAAAAAACCCAAATTTGTCGTAGGAAATAAAGTCAGAATTTCTAAAGTTAAGAAAATTTTTGATAAAGGGTATTTACAAAA
This sequence comes from Lithobius niger, assembly GCA_023313725.1. Classification (NCBI taxonomy): domain Eukaryota; kingdom Metazoa; phylum Arthropoda; class Chilopoda; order Lithobiomorpha; family Lithobiidae; genus Lithobius; species Lithobius niger. Next base: position 74,694 of record JAHWFP010219970.1, on the reverse strand, counting down.
TTTTACTAACAAAGTTTTCACGATGGTAAAGTACAAAAAAACCGAACCCGCTACTTATTTATTAAAAGACTAATTGAACGAACCGGTTCGGAGGTTTCTACGAACAGGAAATTCAAAAAAACTCTCGTTCCCGATTTATTTTTAGTGGAGAAAGTATTAAAACGAAAGAAAAATACAGATGGAAAAATGATCTATTTCGTTAAGTGGAAGCGATATGATTCAAAATTTAATAGTTGGACGGATAATATTAGCAGTTTATCCTCTTAAGCACTCAAACTTCTAATATTATCGGTCTAAAATGAAATGGCACTCGTAAACGGTTCAAGAAATTTTTTTCCCCATCCTTCCAACTTTTTGTTTCTCAATATTAAAAAAGGATAAAACATTTTTGTTCCTCAATATTTATTTAAAAAAAAATATAAAAATTTGAAGTTGTAACGTACATTTTTATTCCACGTTATTAAAAAAAAAAAGGATTTCTCGTTTCAGAAATGGAAATTAAAACAGTTTTCACCTGCATTGATTGCCGAGAAACTTTCCGTACACAGCATCTGCTGCAAAACCATCTACGTTCGAATCACCCCTCTGACTGGAAGAATGCGCTTGTTTCGTAGAAGATTTACCTGATTATCTCAACAATCACTGCCTTTCACGAACGCATGGACTTTGTCACCGAAGATACGAAATGCCACTGTCGGAAGAATTCGGTGATCCACTTCGCTTCTTCCTGTCTGCACGCATGGCTTTGCAAAATCTGCTAGTAATTTGTCTAGAGCAGATAGTTAATTGTAAGGTGCAGCTTTGTTTGGGAATCGATTTTTTAGAAACGAGACATTATCGGAGACTGGTTTTTGGTCCAGATATTCGAAATTATACAACCCGAACGACATTCCCGCTGTATTGGACGAAGCATTCCGTAAAATTCAAGAATCCATCGACGTTTATGCCAGGGAAGGAAGTGGTTGGGGTATAAAACGAATCACCAACTGGATCATCAGAGTGGCGGAGTATCGACCGATGCGAGCTTCGTCATATATTCCACTCCCTAGAAAACTAGAGGCCAAGGCGAAATCGGTGGTAAACGTTCAAAATCTAAACGATTCAAAATGTTTTCTATACTCTATGCTATCGTCGGGTTTGGGGTTAGACAGTATTAACCCCGAAGATTATGAAGGGCTCGAAGACATGCTCGACACTAGCTCTCTCTCTTACCCGACCAAGTTCGAGGAAATTGAAATGTTTGAAAAGCTGAACGATCTTACGATCAACATCGTCGGTTTTAACGATGACGAGGGATTGTACCCGCTCAGAGTTTCCAAGAACTACGACGGACTACCCATCGACCTTCTCTCGTTGAATGAGGCGGACAACACCCATTACTGCGGCATTACGAACATCGCTACGTTTTTACGTTATCGAGGCTCGAGGACTCACGCCAAATACTATTGCCGAAACTGTTTCGCAGGATTTGGAATGGAGTGGATGCTTTCAGTTCACCGAAACGAATGCGTCAAAATCAATCCTGCGCAAGCTCTCCGATTTAAAGCTGGAGGAGACAACTTTCTCGAGTTTCGACATTTTAACCGTCAAAACCCCTTTCCTCGGATCATCTATGCCAACTCGAGTGTCTACTCCTGCCCATCCACACCGCTCAACCGGGACCATCGACGAGCTCGACCACCCGAATTCATCGACACGCACCTTGCAGCTTCGGTTATGTCGTGATCGGTCAGAACGGGAGATCGTTAATCGAGATTACTACTTGGGAGAAGATGCGGTGGAAGTTTTTTATAAACGCATGAAGAAAGAAGCGCGACATTATAACGAGTTGTTGAAAAGGATACTACCCCTCAATCTTTCCTCAGCCGAACAAGTCAGTTACGAAGAACCCAAAATCTGTCACTATTGCGGAAAACCCTTCCACTTTTTGGTTTCGAAAGGCGACCCCAACACTAAAGTTAGGGATCACTGTCATATTAACAGAAAATATAGAGGACCGGCTCACTCGAAATGTAATCTCAACGCTCGAGAAAAAAGAACCATCCCAGTCATATTCTACGGTCTAGAAGGGTACGACATGCATCTTCTCGTACCCGCAGTGCACATGTTTAAGGGTCAGGTAGACGTTATCGGTCGGAATGCTGAGCGTTTTCAGAGTATGATGATCAAGAGGTTAAACAGCTGGATAAGCCTTCGAGTCATAGACAGCTGAATTTCCTTAAAGCTTCGCTGGATACTTTGGTCAAACACCGCAGGAGCTTCCCGATACTCGAGGCGGCTTTGGACTCTGGTTTAAAATCCTTTTGGTTCGTCGAAGAAACCGCGCGAGAGAGCGTTTACCCCTACGAGCACGTTACCGACATGTCCGTCTTCGAAAAAGAAGAGCCGCCCTCTCGAAAATGCTTTTTCTCTCAACTGATAGACGAAGAGTTGGCGGGTGAGGAGTACGTGAGAGCGCTCAACCTGTGGCTCAAGATGAAAGTAAAGAAATTTGGCACCTATCACGAAATCTACCAGATGACCGACGTTTTCCTAGTCGCAGACATCTTCGAAGATTTCAGGAAAATATGCCTCGCCAACAACAAGTTGGATCCCTGTTACTATATCCCTACTCCGGGATTTAGTTGGGCAGCACTGTTGAAAATGCAGGAATCCAAGTTGGAGTTGTTTTTACACTCAGGAAAATACAACATGATAACATCCAGCATCAGAGGCGGTGTGTCGTTTATTTGCAAGAGATATTCGAAAGCGAACAACAAACATCTGGCCAATTTCAATCCCGGCAAACCCTCCATTTACATAATTTACTTGGATATGAATAACTTGTACGGTTTCGCTATGAGAGCTCGTCTCCCCTACGACAGATTCCGCTACTTGACCAAGGAAGAAATTCGGGCCTTGGACGTTGACACCGTGCCGGACGATGCGGATGTCGGATATATACTCGAAGTCGACCTAGAATATCCCGCAGAGCTTCATGACTCGCATAACGACTAGCTCCCGAGAAACTCGAGATCGGGGAAGACCTCGTTTCACCCTTTTCCAGAAAACTAGCGGAAGATATTAATCACGACATCAAACCTTCAACCAAACTCGTGCCTAATCTCCTGCACAAAAAGAACTACGTTGTTCACTACCAAAATTTGAAGTTCTACCTGCATAACGGATTGATTCTTCGTCGCATGCGAAGAGTACTGAGCTTTAACCAGAAACCCTGGATGGAGGGGTACATCAATTTAATACTGAGAAAAGGCAGCAATCGACTGCACCCTTTGAAAAGGATTATTTAAAACTGTTAAACAACTCGGTGTTTGGCAAGACGATGGAAAATAAGCAGAAGCGAGTCAATGTGAAACTGTGCACCGATCCAAAGAAGGTGATCAAGTACACCTCTCAACCTCACGCGGATTCGTTCGAAATCCTTAACGAAGATTTAGTGCTGATCAACCGCAGAGTCAGGAGCGTCTGTTGCGATCTACTGACGTACTCAGGATTCAGTATTCTGGAACTGTCAAAACTGGCCATGTTCCGCTTCCACTATGAATACGTTAAACCCACGTACGAGAACCGGGCCAAACTCCTGTTTACCGACACCGACAGCCTCTGCTACGAAGTGGAAACGGACGATGTGTACGAGGATATGAAGCGAGACCGTGAACGCTTCGATACCAGCAATTATCCAAGAGATCATCCTTTGTACTCCGAGGCAAACAAACAGGTCCTGGGGAAGATGAAGGACGAGATGGCCGGCGTTCCCATCTTAGAATTCGTGGGTTTACGATCCAAAATGTACGCCAATAGAGCGCAGAAAACGAAGACGTCCATGAAGGCTAAGGGTATCCAGACATCTTTCGTGAAGAAACACTTGGACTTTGACGATTACGAATCCGCTCTGAGAACGCCACTGCGCACACCGAAAGGAACCTGGACTAAAATCACCAGCTCGAAACACGAACTAAGTACGGTGAAAGTCACGAAATCGCTCCTCTCGGCTTACGACGATAAGCGTTTTATCCTAGACAATGCGGAAGATACACTAGCTATCGGTCATCGAGATTCTGGCACGTAGCGAGAGTACGAAGACGACTTCGACTCTGACATAGACGTTATGACTGACGAAGAGGAGGAGGAGAGAGCGAGTTTAGCATTCATCTCTAAGGAGAAGGGGGAGTTGAACGATGCTAAACGAGAGGAGGAGCGGATTAGATCGGTACGACGATCCGCGGTACTAGAGAACCGAAGGATGGAGCTGAATGATCTCGCAGCGTGGAAGGAAAAAGAAAAAGCTAGGCGAAGAATGTTGGATAGGAAAAGATGGGCTACTATGTGTCCGGCGCAGAAAAAGGCTAGATTAGAGAAAAAAGCCGCTAGTAAGGGTAGGGCTCAAGAACGAGAGTCTAAGGAGGAAAAGAAAGACAGAGTGAAGAAAAAAGCTGCTAGCAAGAGGAAGGTTCAAGAACGAGAGACTGAGGAGGAAACGAAGGCAAGATTGGAGAAGGATGCTACTCGCAAGTGGAAAATCCGCACGCTTATGAAATGATATACCGGCAATGCCATCGGGGACTGGCACCCAAGGCGGTCATTCCCTTTCCTTGCTACCCCCTTTTTTCCTCCCAATCCCACCCCCATCCCACCTCTCCTATAACTGCAACCTTGACGCTGGTGGAGTGGCTTACTCTCTGGTTGAATATTTAAAAAAAAAACGAGTCAAAATAATTCGAAAAAAGGATATAAAAAATAGACTCGGATTTTTTTGGCAGTTCAATAGGGGAAACCAATAGCAGTATCAATCAAAAAAAGATATCAAAAGACACTTTTCCACCTGATTGACCAAAAAAACCCGGAAGTGACGCCCCCACTTTGATGACGTGACCGGAAGTGATGTCATTTGGCTAACTGTGACATCATAAGTGAGGTAATGACGTCAAGGTATTAAAAGGATACAAAAAGGTAATAAAAGTCACTTTCCCACCATCCTCAAAAGTGGGAGTAATGACGTTACTTTCCACCCTTGTCCAGACTTACAGAAAAAAGTAGCAAAAGACACTTTTCCACCATCTTCCAGATCGATGAAAACGAAAATAGGTAGCAAAAGACACTTTCCCACCATCCTCCAGATCGATAAAAACAAAAAAAAAAGGTAACAAAAAGCACTTTCCTGCAGATTGACGAAAACTAGACGTCATTACCCCCACTTTGATCACGTGACGTCATTAACCACACTGTGACGTCATAAGTGACGTATCACGGAGGTAACAAAAGGATGCAAAAAAGTAGCAAAAGGCACTTTCCCACCATCCTCCAGATTGGTGAAAACTAAAAAAGTTGGGGTCATTTCCTACCCTCTTCCAAATTGACGGAAAAAAAAAGTAGCAAAAGACACTTTTCCACCATCCTCCAGATAGATGAAAACCGGAACCCCTGACCGGAAGTGACGTCATTACCCCCACTTAAATCACGTGACCGGAAGTGGGAGTAATGACGTCACTTCCGGTTGTGGGTGGATGGATGGAGGGACAACTCAATCGCGCTCTTACCCTACTAAAATTGGACGGTGTTATGCAACAAGGAACCAACCCACATTTCCATAAAATCGCAGTGGGCACTCGTTTCTAATGCCAAAACTATCACTTTGAATTAAGCAAAAAATATCCAACCCCCATCTAAGATGTGCTGCCATCTGGCGGGGTTGGAACCAACTAACATCTCAAAAGTGGTGACTTCAGATTTTGCAACACAGAACCAAGCCACAGAATTTTGCAATACAGAACCAAGCCACACAAGTTTGTGGTTTGGTTCCCTATTGCGAAATTCTATGTGACTCTCCACGAAATTGCGTAATTACAGAACCAAGTCAAGAATGGTGTCAAGTAAGCACGTGGTGGCAAGTTATAGTTCTGAGGCCTACAGCCTTACTGCACGGGCTCCATTTAATCCTAAAACCATAAAAATAATAGTCAATAATATTAATACATTTCCTAAATATATTTTTGTAGGAAAGATAGTGATAGTAAATCTTTGGACAGTAGCCTAACGCTTAAGAAAATACACGAACTATATAAAGAGCAAAACACAGTAAATTGTGTTATTCTCTCCACCAACAAAAATGTCTTTTTATTCGGAATTAATTTAAAGTTCAAGACATTAAGAAAAGGACCATGTAATGTTTGCGGTGGCAAGCTGTTGAGGACGATCTGTAATCTGATCCAATGAAAAACTAAGGTAGAAAATGGGCATAAAGTGCAGTTTAACTTGTCAGAAACAGCTCAGAAACTACTCAAAAATACAGTAATATGAAAATTGCTGCAGAATGTGAGAGCGTAGAAACTCTTACATTCGATCTACAAAAAAACATTACCACTCCTTACGTTACACACGAGCATAGTATTCTAAAAATACCAGCTGTAGGTGTGTAACAGTGGTGTACTAAAGGGAAACACAAAAGCGTTATGTTACATTTGGGTTGAGGGCACTGCCGGTATGGGTGCCCAAGAAGTTGGCTCTTGATTTAAAAAAAATATGCAGAAAATCATGTACGTAAAAACCTTAATCTTTTGATCTGATTCTTACGGCGGTAAGAACTGCAACATCAAAATCACCTTGATTGTGAAAGAAATTCTAGACTCTCATCCGTCCTTGAAGACAATACAAAGATTGTCGGGGCACAGAATGTTCGGGGCAAAGATTTCTTCCGAACAATACAGATGTAAATAGCTTTTACAATGGCTTGACGGAGTATTCCGACATTGTTCATGAAATTGTTGGATTCAATGGGAATCCAGATTTGGTATAGAAGATGATCCATTTGAATCAGATTCTCTTGGTTATTGGTTTCGGATAGTTAATGCAACTATCATTAATAAATAAATGGTTTTTACTACGTCTGGTTCTTTGTTGGTCAATTCATGACCTCAAAGTTTGATTTTTGCAACAAGGAACCAAGCCACATTTTTTATCATTAGCGGTTGAAATTTTAAAAATATTTCTTACAATGTTTCGTTGCTAGATACGCAGAAACTGTATTTTATGATACAGGGCTTTAAAAATAACATACAGATTGCTGGGAATTTATTAATGTAACTTGTTTTTAAACTCATTTTACAGAAAATGAGAAAAGTGTGGGTTGGTTCCTTGTTGCATAACACTGTCCAATTAGTATAGGCTAAGCCGATAGCCGCCGAAATTGACTTAAGCCGTTAGCGGCCGAAAAAATTGTCAGCTAAGATTGGCTAGCCGAAAATCGGCCGAATTTTTTTATTAGCCAGCCGAATAACAAAAAATTGAACGGCTGAGGGGTCTAATTGTAGGCGTTCTCCTTCCGGGGGTCGTCGTTGCTTCATTGCTGCTATGAGACTTTGGTTTATAATGTAAGAAGATTCGTGATAAGGATAATGCTTCCCCTTCACGCACGGGTAAATTGTTGGCTCGCCAGTATCGTTAGCATTTGCTTACGCTTTCCGTCTGGCTTTGCTGATTGGCATTGTTGCATAAAAACAATGTTTAAAACAATGTATAACAATAAAACGGAACGTTCAAGGACCCGTAACTCCGGAACAGAACGACCAATTGAAATTTCTATAAAGGGCACATTTCCGGAAGTAGATCTTTCAAATGAGCTAAGAACCAGCTTTCTACGACAAATGGTTTAGTCTGTAGAGATCATTGTATAAACGTGCCCAAAGTTTCCCATCCCCATCGTATAAGACGACAAGAACACAACTGTGATCTATGGAGCTTGATTTTGTACGGTATATGTGATAGCGCACATTGTTGTTGAAGATTTGCAAGCCAAGGCTCGAATGTTCAATGGACTGCAGTGGTGGGGGGAATCCGCCTCCCCCCCCCCCAAAAAAAAAGAAAAAATGTAAGATTTTTTTGTGTGGTGGGAGGAAGGGTCTTTAGTTTAGACTTATTTATGCTCTATGTTTTTGGTTTAAATAACGGTATGCAGTTTCTGTTACCGGCACAATAGTTTTACTGGCGAGACGAAAAAAAAAACACAACTACAACAACCACAAACAAGAACACAACTGTGATCTATGAAGCTTGGTTTTGTATTGTTACATATTGGATTCTACAGGGTAATCCACAAAAAAACTGACGATCCAACATTTTGTAAGTCCAACTTTTTATGAGGCACGTGCAGTTCACGGGCGGGGAGGCTGTTGGAATCCAATACCACCCGTTTAGAAGTTAAATTAAATTACGCTACGCAAATATACGAAAAAGATTGGTTTACTACGTTAACAAATCCTGGCAAGGTGTTCGCTGTTGGTGTGGCTAAACTCGAGCAGCTTTGGGTACGAGTTAGTGCCTTGCATAAGCCTAACTTACATTCAAAACGTTGCGTTTTCACTTGAGGACGTAAGCAAACAAAAAATCTTAAAATGTCTTAAACAAGAAAACTCGTGTAAAATGTAGTACTGGTTCAAAGCACCACAAGCAGCGGAAAAGTTAATGGGTACTAAGTAAAAATTCTTAAAATATGAGAAACAAGAAACCCCATGTAAAGTGTGGTACTAACAAATTTTAAAAGCGATGTGTTGTTCTTGGTGTTCGGCTCTGGCATTGCGTATACTGTACAGCTTCCGAAGATGTGGAGCCCTTGTTAGCAGCATAAGAGTTGCAGCAAGAAATATCCTCGAGCGTAGCGAGACGACGCGGAATGAGCGATCGAAGCGAGCGACTCCGCTAGTCTAAACCATTAAAAACTTGCGGTCGGCTTATATATAGGTATGTACCTCTTCTCCTCTGGAAGTAGGAGGCTAAAAATGTGAGAAGAGTATCGAAAGACTGAACGGATTAATTTCCTGTCTTTCACCCTGTAGAACTGCACGTGCCTCATAAAAAGTTGGACTTAGAAAATGTTGGATCGTCAGTTTTTTTGTGGATCACCCTGTAGAATCCAATATGTAACAATACAAACCAAGCTTCATATATCACAGTTGTGTTCTTGTTTGTGGTTATTGTAGTTGTGTTTTTTTTTCGTCTCGCCAGTAAAACTAGGGTGCCGGTAACAGAAACTGCATACCGTTATTTAAACCAAAAACATAGAGCATAAATAAGTCTAAACTAAAGACCCTTCCTCCCACCACACAAAAAAATCTTACATATTTTTTTTTGGAGGGGGGGGGAACAGATCCCCCACCCCTGCAGTCCATTGAACATTCGAGCCTTGGCTTGCAAATTTTCAACAACAATGTGCGCTATCACATATACCATACAAAATCAAGCTCCATTGATCACAGTTGTGTTCCTGTCGTCTTATACGATGGGGATGGGGAACTTTGGGCACGTTTATACAATGATCTCTACAGACTGAACCATTTGTCGTAGAAAGCTGGTTCTTAGCTCATTTGAAAGATCTACTTCCGGAGATGTGCCCTTTATAGAAATTTCAATTGGTCGTTCTGTTCCGGAGTTACGGGTCCCTGAACGTTCCGTTTTATTGTTATACATTGTTTTAAACATTGTTTTTATGCAACAATGCCAATCAGCAAACGCCAGACGGAAAGCGTAAGCAAATGCTAACAATACTGGCGAGCCAACAATTTACCCGTGCGTGAAGGGGAAGCATTATCCTTATCACGAATCTTCTTACATTATAAACCAAAGTCTCATAGCAGCAATGAAGCAACGACGACCCCCGGAAGGAGAACGCCTACAATTAGACCCCTCGGCCGTTCAATTTTATGTTATTCGGCTGGCTAATGAAAAAATTCGGCCGACTTTCGGCTAGGCAATCTTAGCTGACAATATTTTCGGCTGCTAACGGCTGAAGTCAATTTCGGCGGCTGTCGGCTTAGCCTACACTAATTTTAGAATAGAATAGAATAGAATATAGTAGACGGCGCCGAGCCAAGGCTAAAACGATGGCGCCCCCCCCCCCCCCGAAAAAAAAAGAAAAAACCCATAGGAAAAACACCTTAAGAACCCTTGTCAAAACGTGCTTTGAAAGAGTTCAGACTGGTGGCAGCCACGACGTAAGGTGATAGAGAATTCCGAAGGGGCACGACTCTTTCAGAGAAAAAGCGATGCCTGATGTTTAGCTTAGAATGGTTGCCAAGGAGCCTCAGGTTGTGACCCCTGGTGTTGGAAAGAGCTAAACAGAAAAAATCGGTAGGCATGACGTCAATGAGCCCGTTAAGAATTTGGAAAGTAAGTATGACGTCTCCACGGCTCTGCCGAGAAACAGCCGAAGATAGGTGGAGGTAGTTAACCCTGTGATGCCTAAGGGTGGGTTGGACCCACATTCTGACATAAATCTCAATATTTCATTAGTGTTCCTTTTTTTTTTAGCCTGGAATTTTGTTAATCCCTGTGCTGTGGTCATTGAACAAGATGACACACAAAATTTGGATGTAGGTTACTATTAAAACCCCCACTAAAAAAAAGTAGAACCCCTTGTTGTGGGTCCAGCTGGACCCAGCCTCTGCAAGTTATGAAACTTGGGCTTTCTGTGGTATTGAAATAAAAGTTTCAGCTTAATGCTCACAGATGGAGCCACAATCAACTTGAATTCATGGTTTTCTCACTAGAGGGCAGCATTCTGTTTTATTAAAATAAAAGTTGCAGCTTAAGTTTCAGTTTCTCAAGTTTCAGTTTCTCACTTGAGGGTAGCACTCACTTCCTGTGAAGATGGCAGGTACTCGAATGGCTGCTATGGCATGTAAGAAAAATATGTTGAGTATTTTACAAGAGAATGATTCTGATTCATCAAATGCAGAAACTACATCAAATGTGTCAGAGTTCAGTGATATAAGTGAAGTGGACTCTGACCAAGGTAATAATGATGATACTAGCAGTTCAAGTGATGAGACTGAATTTGCTCATGAGCAGCCAACAGCCGGTATAGATGACTCAAGTGATGATGATGTGCCACTGTCTCAACTGTGTTGTTATTATAAGGCAAAGTCGGGAAGAAAATGGGCAAAAAAATCATTACCATCCAGCCGCACAAGAGCTGGCAATGTTGTGACACAATCCCCAAAGGTGACTGGAAATGCAGCTAATGCCAAGACACCAGCTGAAGCATTCAAGTGTTTTTTCACTCCTACCATGTTTGCTGATATTCTGAAGTACACAAATGCAGAATATAAGCGTGCAAAAATAGAAAAAGGAGTACGTAAATCACATTGGAAATTCGTTACACTTGTCGAACTAGAAGCTGTCTTTGGTTTACTTTTATTGGCTGGAGTTCAGAAAAGTGGACAGAACAGTATTAGGCAACTGTGGTCGTCTCATGAATTAGGCCCCCCTATTTTCAGAGCTACAATGGGAATTACAAGGTTTGAAGAAATTTTGAGGTGTATCAGATTTGACGACAAAAGTACAAGAGTGGATAGACGTGCGAATGACAAATTTGCACCGATTAGAGATATTTTTCAACAATTTGTGTCAAATTCACAAGAACAGTACAGACCATCAGCATTTCTCACAATTGACGAACAACTAATTCCAATTCGTGGCCGCTGTCCATTCAGACCTAGCAAACCAGCTAAATATGGTATAAAGATATGGCTTTGTGTGGATTCTGAAACTAGTTACACTTTAAATGCTCAACCATACCTAGGAAAATGAGAGAATGATGCTAAAGCAGTTGGCCTTGGCGAAACAGTCGTAAAACAGTTGAGTGAGCCATATCAGAACTCCGGCAGGAACATAACAATGGACAACTTCTTTACTACATGCGACTTAGCAGAGTTCTTGTTGACAAAACGTACAACATTGGTAGGAACTGTACGACAAAACAAGAGAGATATTCCAAAAAAATTTTGAAGAACAAAGACCGCCCTGTAGAATCGAGCGTGTTTGGGTTTGACAACATGTTGACACTAGTATCATACGTCCCACGTAAAAACAAAGCCGTGGTTCTGCTTTCTACTATGCATCATGACAGTGAATTGACCAACAACAAACAAAAACCAGATATTATCGCTACATACAACAGTACGAAAGCAGGCGTGGACACAGTAGACCAACTGTGCCAGCAGTACACCACTATACGAAAAACACGAAGATGGCCTATGATTGTGTTTTTTGACTTGCTTGACCTGGCGGCAATCAACAGCCTGGCTGTCTTTCTTAGCGTCAACCATGAGTGGAAAAAAGGCATAAACCACAAGCGTAGATTGTTCCTAGCAAACTTAGGGTTAGAACTTATTAGGCCACAGTTAAACGGAAGAAGTGAAAATGTAAGCGGGTTGCAAACTGGGGTCACAAATAGCATGAAGCTTATTGGATTGTTGCCCGACGTGAAGCACCCGGAACCAACAGTAACTGGACGTAAACGTTGTTTCCATTGTCCCTCTAGCAAAGACCGTAAGACAAGACAACAATGCCAAATATGCACTGTGTATGTGTGTCCTGACCACTGTGAAAAGAAAGTGAAGCTCGTTTGTACGAGCTGCATGAAAAAGTAGTTATGTTTTTATGTGTTTTTGTAGTTGTCAATAGACAGAAATTGTAAATGTACTTGAAACATCACGCATATGCTTAAACCTCGTTTCTTTTTTTTTATATATAAATGGACATTAGAATGTATACACATAAGTTTTTCATTCACATACAGCGTTTCTGTAGGTTTGTAGATAGAGAACACACAAAAATCCAGCGGGTCCAGTTGGACCCCGTTCCGTTGAACTGCGAGTGTTTTTTTTGATGTTTCATAGGGTTAAGGCGGTTCTGGTAAGGTAGGTTACATAGAGGTCTACAGAGCTTAGTTAGACGCCGCTGGCAGACCTCAATGCGAGAAAAGAAAGAGTCATAACAAGGTCTTGCAACTTGGGAACAATACTCAAGGACAGGTCGGAGAAAGGTTTTAAAAAGGGTAACAAAAAGTTGAGAGCTAAGGTTAGAGAAAGATTTCAGAATATAATGGGCTTTCCTGATAACTTTGTTTGTGATGAAAATGGCATGATGGTGAAACTTAAAAGAGTTATCGACAAGAATTCCAAGATTATGGTGTTTAGTCTTGGGAGAGATTATTTTTTGTTGGATGTGATAGGAATTGCAGGGATTATTGTGACCAAAGTGCATCACAACGCATTTATCAGGATTGAGTCGTAGGTCGTTTGCTGCGGGTAAGAACGCGATTAAGTTGTCCCTCCATCCGTCCACCCACAACCAGAAGTGACGTCATTACTCCCACTTCCAGTCACGTGATTTAAGTGGAGGTAATGACGTCACTTCCGGTCAGGTGATGAAAAGTGGGGGTTCCGGTTTTCATCGATCTAGAGGATGGTGAAAAAGTTTCTTTTGTTACTTTTTTTCCTGTCAATTTGGAGGAGGGTAGGAAGTGACCCCCACTTTTTTAGTTTTCATCAATCTGGAGGATGGTGGGAAAGTGCCTTTTGCTACTTTTTTGCATCCTATTGCTACCTCCGTGATACGTCACTTATGACGTCACAGTGTGGTTAATGACGTCACGTGATCCAAGTGGGGGTAATGACGTCCAGTTTTCGTCAATCTGCAGGAAAGTGCTTTTTGTTACCTAATCCGTTCACAGTTTAGGCGTATTTTTATGAAACGAAAAGGGTCCTAAATGCCCCAAATTAACGAAAAAGCACCTTTTGCAACAATCACGCAACAATCAGCAACAATACCGAAACAATACGTAACGTCATCGATTGTTGACAGATTTCTTTCGTGAAAGCTTCGAACATTTCAGGAACGTCGGCAACAATGTATTGGGGGCAACGGTTGTTGTGAGTGGCAGTATCTGAATAGCCCTTCATTGGTATGAGGCACGTGCAGTTCACGGGTGAAGAGGATGTTGGAGTTGTTTTACGGATATTTAAAATAATCCAATACCACTGTATACCCGTTTTGCAGTTTAATTAAATTACATTACGCAAAGATACGAAAAAAATTAAATACTAAATATTAATTACGTAAAGCAAATACATTGACAACAAAAAAGGGTGAAAACAATATTTTACGTCTACATTTGTAACATATCAAACGGCAACAAATCGACCAGCTATACGTAAAAGCTATTACCTGGTTCTCTCCTATAGTAACCACGAGCAGCTTGGGCGACGTGTTAGTTCTTTGCGTAGGCCAAACTTTACGTCAAAAATGCGTTATACGATTGGTTTACTATGTTAACAAATCCTGGCTAGGTGTGGCAAAACACGAGCACCTTCGGGTACGAATTAGTGCTCTGCGGAAGCCTAAGTTATCAAACCTTTACGATTTCTTTCGAGGACGAAAAAAAAAAAATTGTAGTACCGGTATTAACACAAATTACAATTGATGTGTGGTTGACGGTGGCCGGCTCTGGCGTTGCTTATATTTTGCAGCTTATGCAACACAATTTATTTAAATAAAGAATAATAATATTGTCCGTTTTCCCCATAGTCAACCTTAGCCGTTGAAAAGGACGTTAATTCGACAATTCCCTTTTGACAACAGAGATCAGGTAGCAAAATTAGTAGTGGGAATGGCAAAGAAGAAGCGAAGCAATGCAGAATACAGGCGTTACAAGATTGGGATGATCCTTAAATACGAATGTTGACAAAACACGTATATCCAATCTTATTTAAAGAGGTGTAGCAATAAGGACCCTCCTCGAGCGAAGCGAGACGACGCCAACGGAGTGAAATAAGGCACGTGCCAGTTCACGGGTGGGGAGGCTGTTGAAGTATTTAAAATCCAGTACCACAGAGTACCCGTTTAGCAATTGAATTAAATTACACTACGCAAAGATACGAAAAAGATTGGTTTACTACGTTAACAGGCGGTAACAGTTTGCTCCTAAACTCGAGCAGCTTTGGGTACGAGTTAGTGCATTGCGAAGGCCTACTTACATTCAAACCGTTGCGTTTTTACTTGAAAAAATCTTAAAATGAGTGAAACAAGAAATCCTGTGTAAAATGTAGTACTGGTTCAAAGCACCTCAAGTATCGGGAAACTTTATGGCTACTAAGTAAAAATTCTTAAAATGTGAGAAACAAGAAATTCCATGTAAAGTGTGGTACTAAACAAAACTTAAAAGCGACTTGTCGTTCCTGGTGTTCGGCTCTGGCATTGCTTATACTGTACAGCTTCCGAAGATGTGGAGTCCCTGTTAGCAGCGTAAGAGTTAAAGCAAGAAATATCCTCTGGAAATAGGAAAGCTAAAAATGTGAGAAAAGTGTCGGAAGACACGAAATTAATCCGAATTTCGTTTAGGCGCATTTTCGTGGTTCGAGATAAATGTTTTACCCTCGAAAAAAAAAACGAAAAACCCCATTTGGACCATTGTTGAAACCAATTTTTCGAAGTTGATTGTTAGCTTCGGAATGGCAAATTTTCAAGCTGGGAGGATGGTCCATAATTGTTGAGAGTGGGAGTTTCTGAATAAACCTTATTCAAAAATGACGCACGTGCTGTGCACGGGTGGGAAGGCTGTTGAAGTTGCTTCATGGCTATTTAAAATCCAATACCACAGAATTTCCGTTTGCAGTTAAATTAAGTAACATTTTGCGCAGATACGAAAAAGATTAAATACTAAATACTAAATTATGTAAATCAAGTACATTGACAACAGAAAAGGGTGTAGAGAATATTTTACGTCTGCATTTGTAATGATTCAAGTATAGCAAGAACCTACTATTAGTGTACACGTAAAGCCATTTGCTGGTTCTCGCCTTATTTGTAGAAAACACGAGCAGCTTTGGCGAAGAGTTAGTTTTTTTGCATAGGCCTAACTTACGTTCTAACTGCACTACATAGTTGTTTACAACGTTAACAAATTCTGGCAAGGTGTTTGCTGTAAACCACGAGCAGTTTCGGGTACGAGTTAGTGCCTTGCATGAAAGCTCCTCGATGTTTGCATTTGTAACATTTCAAACAACAAAAATCGAGTAGTGTGTACGTAAAGCCATTAGCTGGCCAAACTAACCATAACTTAACGCTCAAAAACTGCACTATGCTTGGTTTACTACGATCAAATCCTGGTAAGGTATTGGCTGTATGTGTGGCAAAACACGATCAGCTTTGGGTATGAGTCAGTGCCTTGCGTAGACTTAACTGGCACTCAAACCGTTGCCTTTTCGCTTGGGGATGTAAACAAACAAAAATTCTTAAAATGAGTGAAACAAGAAAAATCATGTAAAATGTAGTACTAACATAAATTGCAAGTGATGTGTGGTTCATGGTGGCTGGCTCTGTCAAAATTGCTTATACTTTACAGCTGATGCAGCACAATTTATTTGAATTTAAAAAATAATATTGCCCTTCTTCCCCACAGACAGCCATATATATACCAGTTGAAAAAAGACGTTAGTTCGACAATTTCCGTTTTTACAACAAGGGGTGGAGTTGTGAGGTTGTCAAAATTGAAGCGGGGATGGCGGGACGAAATACGGAGTCATCTCGACCTTATTTAAAGAGATGCAGGTTTTTTTTGGGCATGAAATATCGGTCAGTTAGTATGTGAATGTAATAAGTAACCTCCTCGAGCGAAGCGACCTGTCCTCCTCTTGAAGTAGGAGGGCTAAAAATATGAGAAAGGTGTCAAAAGACTGGAAATTAATCCGGATTCCGCGTAGGCGTATTTTCGTAGTTCTAGGTAACATTTTTCCCCTCGAAAAAAGGGGAAAAAAAACCCTTTGGACCATTGTTGAAACGAATTTTTCGAAGTTGATTGTTAGTTTCGGAATACCACATCTTCCTGCTGTGCTGTGCGTGGTCCAGTAGTGTTGTCAGTAGAATTACGGCTGGCAATGCTAACAGCCGTCATTCAAGAATGAGGCACGTGCAGCTCGCTGATGGAACAACTGTTGGAGTTGCATTTTGTAAATTTCAAATACAAACTACCTATTTAGCCTTACATTTAAATGAAATTACGGAAAGTTACGAAAAGATTAATGTTAAATTAGGCCTATTTAAATATATATATATTGATAACAAAAGGGTAAAAAATGTTTCACGTTTGCAGTTGTAAAACATCGACGTTCGATCAATAGCGTGCTATTAGCTGGTGCTGTACTCAGCAATAGTTCAGCCTAATAGCGGTAAGAACGAATAGTTTCTATAGGTACGATTTCGCCTTGCACGAAATCTTTTATATCAGCCAAAAATTATAAGCGACATGTGGTTGCTGTTTCAAAGCATCACACGTAGCGGGGAAGGAGTTGGCTTTTAAGTAAAAATTCTTAAAATTTGTGAAACAAGGACACCCATGTAAAGTCTGCAAAATTTATTTGAATAAAAAATAATCTATACCAAGAGCGGCACAAGAAGTATGAATGATAAAATTACCAAGCATTTTAGTTCAAGCATGCAACTCGCGTGCTACAGCGTTGAAACGGCGTTGATGGATAAGACTGCTTCAAGCCAAGGCCGACTGGGGAAGAAATCCCGTGTCTCGCCTCCTGGCTGATTGCCTGTTTAGG
This sequence comes from Lithobius niger, assembly GCA_023313725.1. Classification (NCBI taxonomy): domain Eukaryota; kingdom Metazoa; phylum Arthropoda; class Chilopoda; order Lithobiomorpha; family Lithobiidae; genus Lithobius; species Lithobius niger. Next base: position 57,313 of record JAHWFP010219970.1, on the reverse strand, counting down.
TGCATGCCAGAAAGGCGATAGCTTCTTCAAGCCAAGACCGACTGTGTACAAATCGCATGCCTAACCTCCTGGCTCAATAACAGTACAATCGCATGCCGGAAAGGGAATGGCTTCTTCAAGCAAAGGCCGACTGGGCTACAAATCGCGTGCCTCGCCTCCTGGCTCATTGGCCGGTTAGGCGCACGCCAGAAAGGGGATGGTTTCTTCAAGCTAAGGCCGACTGGATACGAATCGCATGTTTCGCCTTAAGAAGCGCACGTAGATCTTGGGTGGCCAGGCCGTTGCCTGAAGCCTAACGTCTGCAAGGCTGCTAGGGTAGTTTTGCAGTGAACTTGTGAAACTGTGTCGTGGCATAGTAGCACCAGGGTATAATGGATGACGGTGTGTGGTCCTAGGTTTAATATGTACAGTCACAGTCATAAAAAACGCCTCTCTTATACGGAGAATCATTGCAACAATAGTCCTAAAGAGCAACAATGATTCCAAAGAATCATTGTTACGATGTTCGGTTAAGCAGATTCGCATTCGATACGAGTTCTATTGTTCTAAAACAGTATTTCTCTATAGATACTCTAGAATTTATGGTAAATAAAATACGTATAAGTAAATTCAATTTTATTATTAACGTTAACTAACCTAGTTTAGAACTTTAATAATATTTCAAAACTGCTTCAAACTTTTAATTTGAGCTATTTTAAAATTTCTATGGAAAACTTAATCTGAATTTTGAGTTTGAAAATTCAAGGTTTTGAGGGGTGGGGTGGAGGGAAGGAAGAAGCAGGGGCAACGCAACATTAAAAAAAAAAGGATTTTGTTAACGACACACATCAGCTTAATTTAAAATACTCTCGACACCATGTTGCATGGATGAATAAGCCAACTCTTGAACCCAATTCTCTGTTAACTGCTACTTACGAAATTAAAACGGCAGATAAAAAAAATCAGGCCTAAAAGTACGTTGCCGAAATCTGGACACTGTTGCATAAATGAATAGGCATACTCTCGAAACCAATTTTCCGTTGTCTACTAATAATTTAACAATTAAAACGACAGGTAAACACTAGGCCTGAAAGCTGACAGTTTTTGCCTAAGGGGCCATTCAAAAACCACGTGGTCGGCCAGGGGGGGGGGGGGAGGTCGACTTTCGGCCACCAGTAACCACAATGGGGGGAGGGGGGTTTCCAAATAAACCACGTGGCCACTGCATTGAAGAGAAAGTCATTTCTCCAATGGATTGGTGCATTTACCGTACAAGAGTTTCTGAGCATACCATCTCACTCAGCCATACAATTTTTCTACATCGACTAACGTCTGGGCCCCAGTAAACCGAACTGCATTTCCCAAATAGTGGTAAAAAATACTGCGGCTTGTCGTAGAAATCTTTAACAACGTAATACTATACGTTTCCTTGACTCGTACCAAATTAATCTAAACTATCTGGACCCGTGCATGCGGCACGATGTTTGAATTTTCCGAACTTAGCTTTTCCCGATATTTTGTCGTCATAGGAGAGTAACTGGCGCTGTCAATATCTCCTCCCCCCCCCCCTCCTCCTGTACACCTCTACCCGCGTCTTTGCCCCTAACACCGTCCAAACCGAACTGCACCCCCTCCAAGACTCCTACAATGTGGGTTGTGTAGCTCCCCGGCACCTTACGTGTTTGGGGTTTGTTTTTAATGCCCCCCCCCCCCACCTACGCCTTCCCCCTCCCACCTACGCCTTCCCCCCCACCTACGCCTTCCCCCCTCTGAGAATCGCCCCCCTCCCCCCGAAATGTGACAATCTGCCTCCTACCCTTCTTTCTCGCCCTTCTGGCCGGAAATTGGGACATTCCCACGGATGTTTTGGTGTAGACCCGAAAAAGTCACAATGGAATTTGAGTGAAGTCTAAAAAAATCCAATCTGAGAAACCCAGCATTCAGTAAGCAAGTAACTCTGCTCATCAGAGAAAGTCAAACCGTCGACAATGGCACACTCCACAACAAAATGCGGTTCATTATCGTTGTTTGTCGTTTAAATTGTTGCAATTATAATTGTTGTTCATTTACCGAGTATGAACGGCCGCGCACGCAATGATTGTTGCTGCTTACTTTAAAATAATTCAGCTCAGCTCAGAAAGCCTAATTCTACGAAGCAAATACGCTATTTTATCGTTAATAGCTGCCAATTTCGAGGCCTACTCGAAATTAAGAATTTAGCTTAGTTGGTTTAAAACTAAACGGGTTTAGCTGAAACACGGGGTGTTTCATTTTACCCATCAAGTATGAACTGGTTTTCGATGAAAGTTTGAAATACGTAACACGTCAACCAAGAATTGTTACGCACCGTAGCAAAGACATCACACGTGCACGAAGAATGAAAAAAAAAACGTTACTTTTAATTGTAACGATAAAATTTAATTATTGCTGCTGCTGCTGCTGATCATTGAGCGCTTATGGCATTAATATACCAGACGTAATAATGAACGTATTAGGCTAAAATTTTCTACTTTCCGTCTCAGTTACAAATCTCGGATGGCGTTTATTCTAGCGGCCGTTGCAGATCGCCAAACAAAATTGGTTAAAATATTTCACACGATGAGTCAAACAGCTGCATTTATTAAACGCGAAAGTGGAGTAGTGGGGTACCTATCGTTGGATTACTCATGTCGAACACTATCAGTTCATTAAATTTGGTACGGCACAACAACAAATTTTATAGGAAGTGGTACAGCATTGTTAAAAACACATTAAGTTGTTATTTAAAAAAAAATTTTTTCGTGGGGGGGGGGGGCGGAGGGTTGGCTATGAGCCACGTGGTTTTTTTTTTGGGGGTGGTCCAACACCTGGCCACAGATGACCACACACGGGGGCCGCCCGCCGCGGGCCCTTAAAAATGGCTTTAAAAACGGCCACGTGGTTTTTGAATGGCCCCTAAATCTAAAATCTATTTTTTTCACCGGCAATTGGTATGAATACTATTTTTGGTTAGTATAATAGAGTTGCTGTTGCAGTGCTTGATAGAGGTGTGCACCTCAACATTTTCATTGAAAAAGTGGCGGAAGTGAACAGAAGACCGGTTGCGATTAGGCAGTCGCTGCAGCCGCTTGTTGGGTGAGGTCGACCGTGTATGCCTTTTACCGGCTCTATTAAAACTTAAATTTCGAAGATTTCATGTCGGAGGCTACGCCTTAACAATAACTGCATGTCGTCATATAAAACTGATAACTTCGAATTTATTTTGTGAATTTATGTAGTTTTAGTAATACTATCAAAAGTATTACTAAATTACTGTATTACTGTATGTAATGGAATTATTAGTTGATATGTTTAAATCAATTACAACATAAACTTACCGCACTGCAGTGGCCAGCAATAAATGTTAATACTCTTGGTAACGATTTTAACAAGCCCATGCACTTTTCAATACGGCCAAGGCGTTAAAACGTCATACTCCTTGCCTCCAGTCCATCGTGGATGCAAATAGTATAAAGAGACGGTTGGGAAGGGGGGATGACAAACAGTCCCTAATACAACGTTTATTCAAGTAAGACTCGCATTCTACCAGAACATCAAAATTTTACACCTATTTTACAAATCGATGTTTGCCCTCATTTTACCCTAAAACACGTCCACGTGTTAAATGGACGAGCGAAACAAGACCAGTAAAAGCATCTTTAAAAAAAATTGTCTCGAAAATTCTGAACAAAAATTGATAATCTGTCCAAGAAATAAATAATAAATAAATAAATAATTTTAATAAAAGAAACTACGACAGGCCTGTGTTTGTTTGTTTGGGAGTAATAACTGAAGGGCATGAATAATTAGTTTACAGAAGTTTTACAGAAAAAATAACGTTTTCGTAAGAATATTTAAATGCCTAATTTAAGATGTTGACTCAGGAGAACGTTCTTGATTAGCCTCTTGCTTCAAAACTCAGAAAGAGTGTCAGTGAAGCACTGAGTGAAGAAAGGCAGCACAAATCAAGTTAAAGTCAAGTAGTGTCTTTTTGCTTCTTTGTGCACATTTTTGGCTTTTTATTGACTTAAAGTGAAGCACTGAAACAGGGGTTTGTTTGTCAACTTGTCTCCAAAATGTTTTTTTTTTTAAATAACTTTGGGTTACAAGTTTAAAGCCGTTTAAATAGATCAGACAGTATCCCAACTACAACAGTAGAACAGTGTGATGATCTTTGTTCTGTGACGAAATGATAGCACGCATAGAAGTATTGTTATCGTTCTAGGTGATTAAAGGCAACAAGTAGAACATAAATCCCGATAAAGCGAAAAAAGGCGATTTTTTTGACTGTGACTGTACGTGTACTTAAGTTGCTTTATTGTAGGGCGTTTGGCTATGGGCCATGGCTCCAATAAATTCATTATTCCCCGGCCCTTACGAAAAACACGTACTGGACTCTGATCATTTGCTTGATCGTGTTAGATATGGATGTCCGTCATCAGCATAAGAGTTGCAGCATGAAAGCTCCTCAAGCGTAGGGAGACGACGCGGAATGAGCGAGCGAAGCGAGCGACCCCGCAGTCTCTCCTCATTAAAAAGATGCAATTTATGCTTGGTTGGTTGTTTGGTTGGGGTAGTTCGTCTTCTCCTCTGGAAGTTAGAAGACTACAAATATGAGAAGTTTGTCAAAAGAAAACAAATTAATCCGGCCTTTGTGTAGGCGTGTTTTTTAAGTCCGAGCTGGGTCCTAAATGACCGAAATTAACGAAAAATGGCCATTTGCAACAATCAGTAACAATCACCCAACAATGCCTCAACAATACATGACGTCATGATTGTTGCCCAATTTTTTTCGAAATTATCTGGAACGTCCATCAACAATGGTCTGGCGGCAACGGACACAACGAGGAGCGATTCACTAAATTGTTGTTCTCATAACAATCAGTAAAGACGCCTAGCTTTTCGTAGTACCATTTTATTACCCGTTTTAAAATTGGAGTCATTCACCGATTCTACAATAACTGACAAATCTAGGACAAGAGAATAATCGTTAAGCAGCAACACAAAGACAGAAAACGATTAAATGCTAAATACTAAATTACGTACAGAAATTATATTGACACCGAAAGGGGTGCCAGGAATACTTTTACGTGTGCGTTTGTATCATTTTAAACAATAATATTCGAGCATTAGTGTTTATGTAACCATCAGCCAGTTCCCTCCTTATTAGTGCTAAAACACGAGCAGCTTTGGATAAGATTTAGTGTCTGGTGTCGTTGTGTAGGCCTATAATTTGCATTCAAGCCATGAATGTAAAAATCATCATTAAGCAGAACGTAAAGACAAAAATTCTTAGCATAAGTGAAACAAGAACACCCACGTAAAGTGTAGTAGTAACACAAATTACGAGTGATGTGAATGTCTTGGTGTAACATTGATTAGGTAGCGTGTCTGAGGAAATGTGTGCGCTGATTGAGTAAGCGAAGCGAACGAAAATCAGCGTGTGTCATCAGAAACAACCCTTTGTCCTAAATACAGTTAGTAAGTAGTAGGCTAAATATTTATTCAGTAATGAAAATTAATCTGCTGAAACTTATTAAATATGGCGAATGAGTATAAACAAAGAGAAAAGAAAGAGTAGGAGCAGTAACCGTTTGTTTACGAACTGAAACCTAACGAAAAACACTTACTGCACTGATCATCAGCCGAATGAGCGTCAGCCGCTGCCCTCCTTATTTGTGGTAAAACATGAGTAGCCTTTAAGAACGAGTTAGTGTCTTGTGACTGTTGTGGTAGGTCACGATTCTGAGGTAGCGCTAATTGAGTGAGCGAGGCGAACGAAAATCAGCGTTTGTCATTAGAAACAGCACTTTTTCTTTTACTTGTAGCATAAATATTTATCCTGTAGTGGAAAAAAATGCGCACATTATTTGGATCACTTCCTTCAACATTTGTTTGATAATTTTTGCTGGGAGCGTCTGTCAGCACCATATAAGCTGCAACAAGAACTCTCCTCGAGCGCATCGAGACGTAGCGGAATGAGCGAGCGAAGCGAGCGACTCCGCTAGTCTCTCCTCATTAAAAAGACGCAATTTATGCTTGGTTGGGTGCCTGGTTGGTTGGTTGGGGTAGTTCATCTTCTCCTCTGGAAGTAGAAGGCTACAAATATGACAAGTTTGTCAAAAGAAAACAAATTGATCCGTCCTTTGTGTAGGCGTATTTTTAAAGTCCGAGCTGGCTCCTAAATTACCGTAATTAACGAAAAATGACCATTTGCAACAATCAGCAACAATCACCCAACAATGCCTCAACAATACATGACGTCATGATTGTTGCCAAAGTTTTTTCGTGGACTCGAAGCCGTTCAGAACATCCATCAACAATGGACTATGGCAACCGATGAACATGGAACGAGTCAATAACTTGTTCTCCGTATAATAATTAGTAAACACGCGCAGCTTTGCATAACATATTATATTTTAAAATTGGAGTCATTCATCTGATCGAGTCTATATACGGACAAATCCAGGACAAGAGAATAATCGTTTAGCCATAACACAAAGACAGAAAAAGATTAAATGCTAAATACTAAATTACGTGTAGAAAAGTATATTGACACCAGGAAAAGATGCCAAGAATATTGTTACGTGTGCAGCTGTATCATTTCAAACAGCAATATTCGAGCATTAGTGTTTACGTAAAGTCATCAGCCGGTACCCTCTTTATTTGTGCTAAAACATAAAAAGCTTTTATTATGTGGCTAGTTAGTGTCTTGTGTAGGCATAACTTCATTCAAACCGTGGCGTTTTCAATTGACGCTCTGCTGCTGTTTCGCCAAGTAAGGGATCATCAGAAAATGATAAGACGCTTATGGAAAAATATGTACTGAGTAGGACGTAAAGAATAATTCGTCCAATAAATGAAACAAGAAAACCCATGTAGAGTGTAGTACTAACACAAATTACAAGTGATGTGTGGTTCTGGGTTGTTACATGGATTTAGTCACGTTTCTGAGGAAATGTTTGCGCTGATTGAGTGAGCGAAATGAACGAAAATCAGCATTTGTCATCAGAAACAGTAGTAGGCTAAATATTTATACAGTAGTGCAAACGAACGACTTTCTACGATGGATTAAAGATCATTGGAACCGTGGCGTTTTCACTTGATTTCTGCAGCTGTTTCGCCAAGTAAGGGGTCATCAGAAAGTGAGGTGATAAGAAACCAATGGAAAAATCTTAACTGAGCAGGACGTAAAGGAAAAAAATTCTTAAAATAAGTGAAACAAGACAACCTATGTAAAGTGTAGTACTGACACAAATTAGAAGTGATGTATGGCTCGGTGTTACGTTTCTGAGAAAATGTGTGCGCTGATTGAGTAAGCGAAGCGAACGAAAATCAGCGTTTGTCATCAGAAACAGCCTTTTTTCCTAAATACAGTTATTAAGTAGTAGGCTAAATATTTATTCAGTAGTGAAAATGAATCTGTTGAATCTTGAGAAAAGAAAGAGTAGGCGCAGTGACCGTTTGTTTACGAATTGAAATCTGACGAAAAACGCGTACTTCTGATCATTTGATTGGTCATTTGACTGTTTGTTTTTGATGTGGAATTATCCGTCTTTGCATAAGTATTGAAACAAGAAATCTCCTCGAGCGCAGCGAGACGCGGCGGAAAGTAGAAGGCTACAAATATGAGAAGTTTGTCAAAAGAAAGCAAATTAATCCGTTCGTTGTGTAGGCGTATTTTGAAAGTCCGAGCTGGGTCCTAAATGACCGAAATTAACGAAATATGACCATTTGCAACAATCGACAACAATCACCCAACAATGCTTCAACAATACATGACGTCATGATTGTTGCCCAATTTTTTTCTGGAACGTCCATCAACAATAGTCTGGCGTCAACAGACCAACTAGGAGCGAGTCACTAAATTGTTGTTGTCAGTAACAATCAGTAAATCGCAGTACTATTTTATTACCCGTTTTAAACTTAGTTATTCATTGAAAGTCTATATCCACCCAAAACCAAAACTGGTAGAAAAACCCGCCAAGTTTCCAAAAACGATCGGCCTTTGAAGGTAGTGATATCATTCTACCAGGGAAAGGCCGCCAAGATTAATCCTATTAGCCAAGTTAATCGCACCTACTAATAGTTCGAAAGTTAAATGAAAACTAGAAGATTGCTACTAGCGGTAGCAATCTTCAAGTTTTCATTTAACGTCCAAAGTATTATTCGGTGCGATTAACTTGGCTAATAGGATTAACCTTGGCGATCTTTCCCTGGTAGAATGTTATCACTACCTTCAAAGGCCGATCGTTTTTGGAAACTTGGCGGGTTTTTCTAACAGTTTTGGTTTTGGGTGGATATCACAACTTTCATAGGACTGTGAACGTACATAAGGTTACACCGTCTGTTTAAAATGCTTCAATCCCATTTTTGCACACACTGACTGACAATCGGTGATTTCGTTCGCTTCGCTCACTCAATCAGCGCATCCCCTTCAGTTGTTTTGTTTAGCCCTTCACCTTCCTCTTAATTTTTCAAGATTTCGTCACATTTACTCATGCAGAAACCCCCGAAAGTCGCTGTTACTAAAACAGCAGAATGCGAAGCAATTTATTTTTGGGTTATTAACAAAAAAAATCCATTAGCTCGTGTATGCTCGTATTGTTGCGTAACTATCATCTAACGCGCATCCCTTTATTCTTACGCAATCCACGGCAACGTTTATGTTTCTTTATTTTGTCCTTCGTTACAGTTCAGTTTTTAGTTCGTCCAGGCTTTTACAATAAATCTAAGGAGCAGTCTTGATTGTTCAAGCCATTGTTGCTTAAAATCTTTGATTGCAACTTGGAAAAGAAACGAAATTTAAATTCGGCGGTGGCGAATTTCAAAACCCTCCCACGCATTTGTCCTGACCCCTACAACCCCCAAACCAACAAAAGGACCATCCTCAGATCACTACGCATCCGTGTGCAAAAGTTCAGGTACGTAGGCCTTCTCAATTTTGCGCTAGCCATGAGCAAAAAGTCTATGGGATTTAACATGGGAAAAATCTTATTAGCTAGCTAGCTAGACAGTAACATAAAAACAACGTTATTGTCGCATCTTTTTCTCTATGATTGGTGTACACTCATCCTTTAAATTTTATTTTTTCTTTATCTCTCACCTTTCCCCTTACATTTTCCACAATTTGAAACATTTCTGTCGCATTGGGATTTATCCTAAACATGCCAAAATATGCTTTCAATTGCTTACAGTTAACAGACACATGTCTGCTAGTGAGTCGCCTTTTTATCATTAACAATCAATTTTTAACAATCGGATGTCTACAATGGAATGATCTACTGTTACTTGGCGGCGACACGCTAGCGTGTGTCTAGATACTGACAAATCCAGGACAAGAGAATAATCGTTTAGCAGTAACACAAAGACAAAAAAAAATTATAAAGGTAAATACTAAACTACGTGCAGAAAATATATTGACACCAGCCAAGAATATTATTACGTCTGCAGCTGTATCATTTCAACCAGCAATATTCGACCATTAGTGTTTACGTAAAATCATCAGCTGGTTCCCTCCTTATTGGTGCTAAAACACGAACAGGTTTGGATACAAGTTATTGTCTTGTGTAGGCCTACCTTGGATTCAAACCGTGGCGTTGTCACTTGACGTTCTGCAGTTGTTTCGCCAAGGGAGGGGTCATCAGAAAGAGAAGTGATAAGGAGACGATGGAAAAAGCTGTACTGAGCAGGGCATAAAGATAAAAATTCTTAAAATAAGTGAAACGAAAATTTCCATGTAAAGCGTAGTGCTACCAAAAATTTCAAGTGATGTGTGGTTCTTAGTGGTTATATGATTCCAGTTACGATTCTGAGGTAATCTTTGTGCTGATTGAGTGAGCGAAGCGAACGAAATCAGTGTTCGTCATCGGAAACAGCACTTTTTTCCTAAATACATTTAGTAAGTTATAGGCTAAATATTTATTCATAGTGAAAATGACCGACTTTCTACATTGGATAAAAGGTCACTGGCCCCAGCCCAAAGGTTCAACAGGTATAGATACTGAATGATAACATTACAACTCTGGAATGACATTATTTGACCATTTTTTGTTTTGTTTACCACTTGTATTACGCACTAAGAAAAACGCGCACATTATTCGGATCACTTCCTTGAACATTTGTTTCATAATTTTTGCTAGGAGTGTTTGTCATCACCATACAAGTTTCAACAAGAAATCTCCTCGAGCGCAGCGGCGGAATGAGCGAGCGAAACGAGCGATTCCGCTAGTCTCTCCTCATTAAAAAGATACGGTTTATGCTTGGTTGGGTGCTTGGTTGGTTGGTGATGATCATATTCTCCTCTGAAAGTAGAAGGCTACAACTATGAGAAGTTTGTCAAAAGAAAGCAAATTAATCCGTCCTTTGTGTAGGCGTATTTTGAAAGGCCGAGCTGGGTCCTAAATGACCGAAATTAACGAAAAATGACCATTTCCAACAATCGGCTACAATCACCCAACAATGCCTCAACAATACATGACGTCATGATTGTTCCCAATTTTTTTTCGTGGAAGTATCGAACCCGTCCCGAATGTCCATCAACAATGGTCTGGCGGCAACGGACCAACGAAGAGTGAGTCAATAATTTGTTGTTCTCACTAACAAACAGTTATCACGCGCAGCTTTACGTAACAAATTACGTTTTAAAATAGGAGTCACTCATCTCATCGAGTCTATATACTGACAAATCCAGGACAAGAAAATAATCGTTTAGCAGTAACACAAAGACAGCAAAAGATTAAATGATAAATACTAAATTACGTGTAGAAAATATATTGACACCAGTAAAGGGTGCCAAGAATATTTTACGTCTGCATCTGTATCATTTCAAACTTTAGTGTTTACGTAAAGTCATCAGCCGGTTCCCTCCTTATTTGTGCTATAATATAAAAAGTTATTATTTGGTTACGAGTTAATGTCTTGTGTAGGCCTAACTTACAATCAAACCATGGCGTTTTCAATTGACGCTCTGCTGCTGTTTCCCCAAGTGAGGGATCATCAGAAATTGATAAGCCGCAAATGGAAAAATCTGTATTGATCAGGCCGTAAAGAAAATTTCCTAAAATAAATGAAACAAGAAAACCCTTGTAGAGCGTAGTACTTACACACATTGCAAGTGATGTGTGGTTCTTGGTGGTAGCATTGATTCAGTCATGGGTTTGACGAAATGTTTGCGCTGATTGAGTGAGCGAAGCGAAAGAAAATCAGCGTTTGTTACTTTTTCCTAAATACAGTTATTAAGTAGTAGGCTAAATATTTATTCAGTAGTGAAAATGAATCTGGTGAATCTTATTAAATGTGGCGAATGAGTATAAACAAAGAGAATGAGTATGCGCAGTAACTATTTGTTTACGAATTGAAACCTTCCGAAAAACGCGTATTTCAGCGATCATTTGCTTGATCATTTGACTGTTTGTTTTTGGCGTGTAATCGACCGTCTTCACGTAAGTATTGCAACAAGAAATCTTCTCGAGCGCAGCGAGATGCGGCGGACGAGCGAGCGAAGCGAGCGGCTCCGCTAGTCTCTCCTCTTTAAAAAGATGCAATTTATGATTGGTTGGTTGGTTGGTTGGGTGCTTGGTTGGCGTAGTTCGTCTTTTCCTCTGAAAGTAGAAAGCCACAAATTTGAAAAGTTTGTCAAAAGAAAGCAAATTAATCCGTCTTTGTTTAGGCGTATTTTCAAATACCTCCCGCAGGGGAGTGCCCTGAGCCCGGTTTTGTTTGCAATTCTGCTGAACGGCCTGATGTGCGAGGTGGACCGCACTGCAATGTCGCGGCTTTCGCGGTTGATTTGGCAGTGTGGTTGGTGGGTCCAAATATTCATGACATTCAGGAGTCCTTGCAAAAAGTGATTGTGCTGGTGGAATCTTGGCTGGGTACCGTTGGACTGGAACTAGCACCATTGAAGACATCGATCGTTGTTTTCTCCAAGTGGCAGGGGCAACAGGTTAGCTTGCGTGTGGCTGGTGTGGATGTACACAGTGTGCGCGAGGCAAAGTACTTGGGGGTCTGGCTAAGCTCAAACCTAGACTGGACAAGAGAGGTTCGCGAATTGAAGAATGCAGTTGTAGCACGCTCGAGGATCCTTCAGAGGCTGGGTGGTGCATGTCGGCTTCTTCTTCGTAAGGTGTTTGAATCTTACATCCAAGCCATGACTGATTACCGGTTGCCGTTCCTGGCCTCAGGACCAGAGAGACGGTTGACGGACTTGCAGGGAACTGTGAACACATGTCTTCGCACGGTGGTTGGGTGTCAGCTCAAGACTGCAATTTCGGCTCTGCACGTAGAGACGGGGGTGGTTCCATTAGTGCACAGGGCACAGGCGCAACTTTTGCGGTTGTTTCTCAGGAATGTTAGTCGTGGGGGCAACGAACCGGTAGCAAAGATCCTTAAGGACTACGTTCTCCTCTCTGACAAGATGTTGTCCTTCTTAGGTGTTGCGGGTAGAGTAGTGTTGTCTGCACGTAGGATGGGCCTGCAACTCTATAACGTTAAACAACTCCATTCCCCGATTCCCCCATGGATCCTGGCTGAAGCAGCTTCGTTGGTGGACATCCAATCATGCACACAAGGGAATGGAAGGCTTTGTGAAGTGGAGAAGAGTGTTGGCTGGCTACAATTTTTTTGTGATGCATCGTATAATAGAGGGCGAGGATGTGTAGGAATTTGGGTTCCGGACTTGAAATTAGGATACCACCATTGTGTGGCAGATATTCCCAGTGTAATGCTGGCTGAATTGGCTGGGTTGTCTCTTGCTGTGGACCACGGCTTGGCCTTGTGCACGTACAACTTGGCAATCAAGTCGGACTCGCAAGATGCGCTTCGCTTTCTCCATGCTGGTCTATGTGGGCAGGGGTTACTGCACCCGTTTGTGATTGACATTGGTGTTAAACTCATCGGTGCTATGCAGCGTGGTGTGTTGGTCTCCATAGCGTGGGTCCCCGGCCACAGCATGGTTTCTGGCAATGTAGTAGCAGATGATCTTTCAAGGTGTAGCCAGGGCCCTTCATCAGCGGTGGATGTTGTCCTTGATTATCGGGATTTCAAGGACTCTCAGAAAACAGCTATGCTGCAGTGGTGGGAGGATGCGTGGTTTGAGGACTGCAGAGGCAGGCACTTGTTCAATCTACATCCGTCAGTGTCAGTCCCGAAAGAGCTCGACAGGTTCCCAAAATCAGAGTCAACTTTGCTTTCTAAATTGAGGCTTGGACAAGCAAATCTTAATGGCTTTGAGTCGAAGTTGGACGACCGGATAAACCCATTATGCATGTGTGGGTTGGGGGCGGAAACAGTGGAGCATTTTCTGATGGAGTGCGTATTGTACAGCCAGCAGCGACTTTCACTTTTCCGTGCTTCGACACTCCTAGAAGTTCTTGGTGTTTCGCCGCATGCAGGGCAGTTTAACAGCAATAATTTACGCTCAGTGGTGAAGTTCTGCTCAATGTCTGGAAGGTTTTTGTAAATAGTTTTGTAACCATGGACATATTTGTTATTAGGTTATTGTAGCTAGATATTTATTGTGTACAATTGTTTTGTTGCTGGGGGCTGGTGACCCAATGGGTTAAGCTCAGTAAATAAAACAAACAAATAACTACCTGGGTCCTAAATGACCGAAATTAACGAAAAATGACTATTTTCAACAATCAGCAACAATCACCCAACAATGTCTCAACAATACATGACATCATGATTGTTGCCCAATTTTTTTCGAAATTATCTGGAACGTCTGGGATGGTCTGATGGCAACGGACACAACCAGGAGCGAGTTACTAAATTGTTGTTCTCAGTAACAATCAGTAAAGACGCGTAGCTTTTCGCAGTACTATTTTATTACCCCTTTTAAAATTGGAGTCATTCACCGATTCTATAATAACTGACAAATCTAGGAAAAGAGAATAATCGTTTAGCAGCAACACAAAGACAGAAAAAGATTAAATGCTAAATACTAAATTACGTATAGAAATTATACTGACACCGTAAGGGGTGCCAGGAATACTTTTACGTGTGCGTTTGTATCATTTTAAACAACAATATTTGAGCATTAGTTTATACGTAAGGGCATCAGCCAGTTCCCTCCTTATTTGTACTAAAACACGAGCAGCTTTGGACAAGAGTTACCGTCTTGTGTCGTTGTGTAGGCCTAATTTGCAATCAACCGTGGCGTTTTCATTTGAATTATGCAGTTGTTTTCGCCAAGTGAGGGGTCATTAGAAAGTGAAGTGGGTAGGAACCAACGGAAAAATCTTCATTAAGCAGGATGTAAAGAAAAATTCTTAAAATAAGTGAAACAAGAAAACCTACGTAAAGTGTAGTATATAGTAACACAAATTACAAGTGATGTGTATTTCTTGGATTAACATTGATTAGGTAGCATTTCTGATAAAATGTGTGCGCTGATTGAGTGAGCGAATTCTTGGATTAACATTGACTAGGTAGCACTTCCGATAAAATGTGTGCGCTGGTTGAGTGAGCGAAGCGAACGAAAATCAGCATTCGTCATCAGAAGCAGCACTGTTTCCTAAATACAGTTAGTAAGTAGTAGGCTAAATATTTATTCAGTAATGATTCATTACTAATGAAAATTAATCTGGTGAATCTTATTAAATGTGGCGAATGAGTATAAACAAAGAGAAAAGAAAGAGTAGGAGCAGTAACCGTTTGTTTGCGAACTGAAACCTTACGAAAAACGTTTCGTAATGAGCCGAATGAGCGTCAGCCGCTGCCCTCCTTAATTGTGGTAAAACATTGTTGTTCTGAGTAATAATCAGTACGGACGCGTAGCTTTTCTCAGTACTATTTTATTACCTGTTTTATACTTGGAGTTATTCATTAAAAATCTATATACTGACAAATCCAGGACAAGAGAATAATTTTTTTAGCAGTAAACACATAGACAGACACATAGACATAAAAAATTAAATGGTAAATACTAAATTACATGTAGAAAATATATTCACACCAGTAAAGGGTGCCAAGAATATTATTACGTCTGCATCTGTATCATTTCAACCAGCAATATTCGAGCATTAGTGTTTACGTAAAGTCGGTTAGCCAGCTCTTTCCTTATTTGTGCTAAAACACGAGCAGGTTTGGTTAAGAGTTATTGTCTTGTGTAGACTTAACTTGCGTTCAAACCGTGGCGTTGTCACTTGACGTTCTCCAGTTGTTTCGCCGAATGAGGGGTCATCAGAAACAGAGCCAATGGAAAGTGCTGTACTGAGAAGGATGTAAAGAAACAAATTCTTAAAATAAGTGCAACAAGAAAACCCCTGTAAAACGTTGTGCTACCAAAAATTTCAAGTGATGTGTTGTTCTTAGTGGTTATATTGATTCCAGTCACGATACTGAGGTAATGTTTGCGCTGATTGAGTGAGCGAAGCGAACGAAATCAGCGTTCGTCATCGGAAACACCACTTTTTCGTAAATATATTTAGTAAGTAATATAGGCTAAATATTTATTCATAGTGAAAATGACCGACTTTCAAAGTTGGATAAAAGGTCATTGGCCCCAGCCCAAAAGTTCAACAGGTATAGATACTGAATTATAACATTACAACTCGGGAATGACATTATTTGACCATTTTTAGTTTTGTTTAAACTAAAAACCGTGGCGTGTTCTGTTGATGTGTGATTCATGGTGGTCGGCTGTAGTGGTGGTCATGTATCTGAGGATGCGCTGATTGAGTGAGCGAAGCGAACGAAATCAGCGTTCGTCATAGGAAAAAGCACTTTTTTCTAAATACATTTAGGAAGTAATATGGGCTAGATACAGAATGCTAACATTACAACTCTGGAATGATATTATATGACCATTTTTAGTTTTGTTTACCACTTGCATTATGAAGTTATGCTCTAAGAAAAACGCGCACATTATTCGGTGAACATTTGTTTCATAATTTTTGCTAGGAGTGTTTGTCAGCACCATACGAGTTTCACAAAGAATTCTCCTTGAGCGCAGCGAGACGCGGCGGAATGAGCGAGCGAAGCGAGCGACTCCGCTAGTCTCTCATCATTAAAAAGATGCAGTTTATGCTTGGTTGGGTGCTTGGTTGGGGATGATCATATTCTCCTCTGAAAGTAGAAGGCTACAAATATGAGAAGTTTGTCAAAAGTAAGCAAATTAACCCGTTCGTTGTGTAGGCGTATTTTTAAAGTCCGAGCTGGGTCCTAAATTACTGAAATTAACGAAAAATGACCATTTGCAACGATCGGCAACAATGCCTCAACAATACATGACATCATGATTGTTGCCAATTTTTTTTTCGAAATTATCTGATTTGATTTAATGCGGAGCGTTAACTATACAGATTATCTCCCCCCAAAACCACACCAAAAACAAACAAACAATTCACAGAAGACCAAAATACAACATCACAAATCGAAAATTACAATCTCCCTGAATCACAGCAGAGCTCGAAAATTC
>JAHWFP010219970.1:435-40883 GCA_023313725.1 Lithobius niger | reverse complement strand
AATCGAAAATTACAATCTCCCTGAATCACAGCAGAGCTCGAAAATTCTTCTTCACAGTGTGAGGATACACACCCAGAATATCCAGTAATCACAACGGCAAACAAACCGGAGACAACCAACGACGCCGAACATCAATAAACATGGGGCAGCACAACTGAAAATGTTCGACATCCTCCACTGCGGAACCACATAGGCAAGCCGGTGAAATATCTGGATCTACCAAAACAAGGCAATGGTTTAATGGCACATGCCCCGTGCGGATCTGCGACAACAATACCGCTGCATGTCGTGAAAACAGATCCAGTTCCACTGGAGGCGAGATAAATGGATGTACATTGAACAGGTGACGCCCACCTGGATCCACAAACCATCGCTCTTCCTATACTGACCGTGCAAACTGACGTGATACTACAGAAAGGTCCCTCGGGGAGAAAACAGACGACACTTCTGCGCACTGCTCGTGTAGGGGGGGGGGGGGGAATTGAGGCTTAATGGCGCGTCGACAACTTGGTCATTAGCGCCAACCTCAGTCACAGTGCAGTGGTCCGGGTTGCCACTGCACCACACATTACAGAGATGTTATTCAAACCCCTAATCTAAATCTTGTCATACATCTGTACCTCCTGCAAAAATTGAAAAACACCGGACAGGAGGACAGACTTATCGCCCAATTGACGCACAATGTCATGCGGAAGATGGAAACGACGACGAAAACCATCAAGATGGCAACAATCAACAAGGAAGTGCCGGACCGTAAGTGGCCGCCGACACCAATAACATTCAGGAGGGTCAACCCCCCGCAAAAGGAAACAGTGAGTAAGTCGAGTGTGACCAATGCGCAAACGGTCCAACACCACCTCCTCACGGCGACTGCGGCGACACGCCGAGTGCCATTCCTCAACAGTGCCTTTAATAGCTCGTAATTTATTGCCGTCCTGTCCATCCCACGAGGCTTGCCAAAAAGCGTGTAACCTCAGACGCAGAGTTGGAAAAGCGTCCGAGGGAACAAGGCTGAGATCCCTTCCGAGAGGGCCAGAAAGGGCCCCTTTTGCTGCAGAATCCGCTTGCTCATTTCCACCTATCCCAACATGGCCCGGGATCCAGCAGAAAAGCACGGTTTTCCGCTGGCCAGGCAAGCGGGAAAGCAAAGCTTGGACACGTTGTGTCAAGGGGTTCCGAGGATTGTAATTCGCCAAGGACTCCAGGGCACTCATGGAATCACTAAAGATAATGAAATGCGTGCCCTGAAGGTCAAGGATCCATTCCACCGCCAAACCAAGAGCCAAAAGCTCTGCAGAAAACACAGAATAGCCTGATGGAAGGCGATGGGCAACCGTTACTCCCTTACACACACAAGCGCACGCCACGCCAACGTCTGACTTCTACCCATCAGTAAATAGGCGCTGATAACCGGCGTACTGAGAACTCAGCCGCCGGAACTCCTGTAAGTACCTTGCTCGTGTAGGTGCACCCGTGAATAATCATCAGCCAACCGATTCCCCAAGGACCATCAATGACCCGGTACCCAGTCCAAGAAGATCGGCAAGCCCATACTGGAAGCATGAAGAAGTTTGTTACAGATTTCCAACACAACTGGGGTCCACGGAGACAAGGACAATGACGAACTACGAATTAGACTCAGCGCTGATTTGGAATCAGACCAGACAACAAAAGATCTCGGATCCAGGTCAATACCCATATCAATGGCTATCGTAATGGCAGCCAGTTCAGCTAACTGTACACTTGGAGTAGGTGGGAGGCGAAAAGCATGGGACTTCTTTAATGCGGGGATCCAAATACCCACGCCACAATGAAAGTAATCCCGGAAGGAAGCATCACAAAAAATGTCCATGCTGTCATTATCCATTCCACCGCTGCACATGACCCTATGAGCGCATTCTGCAAACTTCCATGGGCCAATGGTTGGCACTACCGACAAGACTGGAAACAAGGTACACATGGATTCAGACACCAAGGTCACCGCGGAACCCAAAGAGCCCAACGACTGTTGCAACCACACCGGCAACTCCCGGTAGTGAAATGGAATGTTATGCAACAAGTCCCCTTTACCACGACCCAGGTTCCTCAGGGCAAATTGCACAGACAGTTCTTCAGCACGCACATCCACTGGCAACTCACCAGCCTCCACCAACAAAGCTGAGACTGGCGTAGAACGCCGGCAGCCAGTAACAATCCTGAGACACGAATTCAGAGCAACTAGAACAGAATCTAATCGGTTGGTTGGTTGGTTTTATTCCACGAGCCTCGGCCCTCAGCCATGCGCTCGGACATAAAAATCTACAACAACACAACTTGTGCACAGACGCACTAGGTCCTCAGACCTCATCATATATCACCACACCTCTATACCATACAACACCACATTTCATAACTCGGGAACAGAGCGAAGCAGGGAGCACAAGTGAAATGTTAGGTCGCTTCTAATCTAATCAGTTAGGAATCTAATCGGTGGGCAGGCCCAACAAAGGGTAAATGATAATCAGCGCGTGATAACACAAAAGATCTATACACAATGCGCAGCAGTGCCCTATTGAAACCCCAGTCAGCTCCTACTAGGCGATGAAGAACCCTTGACGCAGAAGTGGTCTTTGCACACAGCCCCCGTTCGTCCCTTGACCAGGTCAACCGAACCGGAACGTCCGTCAACAATACTCTGGCGTCAACAGACCAACGAGAAGCGAGTTACTAAATTGTTGTGCTCAGTAACAATCAGTAATGACGCTTAGCTTTTCGCAGTACTATTTTATTACCCGTTTTAAACTTGGAGTTATTCATTGAAATTTTATATACTGACAAATCCAGAACAAGAGAATAACTGTGTAGCACTAACACAAAGACAGAAAAAAATTAAATGCTAAATACTAAATTACGTGTAGAAAATATATTCACACCAGTAAAGAGTGCCAAGAATATTATTACGTCTGCATCTGTATCATTTCAAACAGCAATATTCGTGCATAAGTGTTTACGTAAAGTCAGTTAGCCGGTTCTTTCCTTGTTAATTTGTGCTAAAACACGAGCAGGTTTGGATAAGAGTTATTGTCTTGTGTAGGTCTAACTTGCATTCAAACCGTGGCGTTGTCATTTAACGTACCGCAGTTGTTTCGCGAAGTAGGAAGTCATCAGAAAGAGAAGTGATAAGAAGCCGATGGACAAATTCATAAAATAAGTGAAACAAGAAAAACCATGTAAAGCGTAGTGCTACCAAAAATTTCGAGTGATGTGTGGTTCTCAGTGGTGATATTGATTCCAGTCACAATTCTGAGGTAATGTTTGCGCTGATTGAGTGAGCGAAGCGAACGAAATCAGTGTTCGTCATCGGAAACAGCATTTTTTGCTAAATACATTTAGTAAGTAATATAGGCTAAATATTTATTCATAGTGAAAATGACCGACTTTCTACATTGGATAAAAGGTCATTGGCCCCAGCCCAAAGGTTCAACAGGTATAGATACTGAATGATAACATTACAACTCTGGAATGACATTATTTGACCATTTTTAGTTTTGTTTGAACTAAAAACCGTGGCGTGTTCTGTTGATGTGTGGTTCATGGTGGTCGGCTGTGGTGGTGGTCACGTTTCTGAAGTTGCGCTGATTGAGTGAGTGAAGCATACGAAATCAGCGTTCGTCATCGGAAACAGCACTTTTTTCTAAATATATTTAGTAAGTAATATAGGCTAAATGTTTATTCACAGTTAAAATGACCGACTTTCTACGTTGGATAAAAGATCAGTGGTCCCAGCACAAAAGTGTAACAGGTATGGATACAGAATGCTAACATTACAACTCTGGAATGACATTATTTGACCATTTTTAGTTTTGTTTACCACTTGTAATATGCACTAAGAAAAACGCGCACTTTATTCGGGTCACTTCCTGGCGGCAATGGACCAACGAAGAGCGAGTCAATAACTTGTTGTTCTCAGCAACAATCAGTAAAGACGCGTAGTTTTTCGCAGTACTATTTTATTACCCGTTTTAAAATTGGAGTCATTCACTGACTCTATAATAACTGACAAATCTAGGACAAGAGAATAATTTAGCAACAACACAAAGACAGAAAAAGATTTAATGCTAAATACTAAATTACGCATAGAAAATATATCGACACCAGAAAATGGTGCCAGGAATACTTTTATGTCTGCGTTTGTATCATTTCAATCAACAATATTCGAGCATTAGTTTTTACGTAAGGCCATCAGCCAGTTCCCTTCTTTTTCGTGCTAAAACACGATCAGCTTTACATTCAAGCCGTGGCATTTTCATTTTATTTCTGCAGCTGCTTTCGCCAAGTGATGTGTGGTTCTTGGTGGTTACATTGATTTTGTCACGTTCCCGAGGAACTGTTTGCGATGATTAAGTGAGCGAAGCGAACGAAAATCAGCGTTTGTCATCAGAAACAGTACTGTAGTAAGCTAAATATTTATTCAGCAGTGCAAATGAATGACTTTCTACGTTGGATAAAAGATTATTGGGACCGTGGCGTTTTCACTTGATTTCTACAGCTGTTTCACCAAGTGAGGGGTCATCAGAAAGTGAAGTGATAAGGAACCGATGGAAAAATCTTCACTGAGCAGGACGTAAAGAAAAAAATTCTTTAAAAAGTGAAACAAAAAAGCCCATGTAAAGTGTGGTACTAACACAAATTATATGTGATGTGTGGTACTCGGTGTTACAATGATACAGTCACGTTTCAGAGGAAATGTGTCTCTGATTGAGTGAGAGAAGCGAACGATAATCAGCGTTTGTCATCAGAAACAACACTTTTTCCTAAATACAGTAATTAAGTAGTAGGCTAAATATTTATTCAGTAGTGAAAATGAATCTATGAATCTTATTAAATGTGGCGAATGAGTATAAACAAAGAGAAAAGAAAACGTAGGGCAGTAACCGTTTGTTTAGGAATTGAAACCTTACAATAAACGCGTAATTCGCTGATAATTTTCTTGATCATTTGACTGTTTGTTTTTGGTGTGGAATTGTCCGTCTTCGCAGAAGTATTCAACAAGAAATCTCCTCGAGCGCAGCGAGACACGGCGGTATGAGCGAAGCGTGCTAAATCACGTGTAGAAAATATATTGACACCAGTAAAGGGTGCCAAGAATATTATTACGTCTGCATCTGTATCATTTCAACCAGCAATATTCGAGCATTAGTGTTTAAGGAAAGTCATCAGCTGGTTTCCTCCTTATTTGTGCTAAAACACGAATAGGTTTGGGAACGAGTTAGTGTCTTGTGTAGGCCTAACTTACGTTCAAACCGTGGCGTTTCTGTTGATGTGTGGTTCATGGAGGTCGGCTGTGGTGGTGGTCACGTTTCTGAGTTTGCGCTGATTGAGTGAGCGAATCGAACGAAAATCAGCGTTTGTCATCAGAAACTTCACTTTTTCTTAAACACTCTTAGTAAGTTGTAGGATAAATATTTCTCCTGTAGTGGAAAAATGCGCACATTATTTGGATCACTTCCTTGAACATTTGTTTGATAATTTTTGCTGGGAGTGTTTGTCAGCACCATACGAGTTGCAACAAGGAATCTCCTTGAGCGCAGCGAGACACGATGGATGAGCGAGCGAAGCGAGTACTAGTACTAGTAAAATACACTAGTAAAGAGCCACTAGTACTACTAAAAATGTTAATCAAATGATAAAAAGGTGACTGCTGTCCTCAAAATCTAACGACACAAAAAAAAAAGAAGAAAAAGAAATGGAACAGAAAACTAGATTGCCGTTTCCATTTCATAATTACTAAGAAAAAAAATGGATTTCATCAATTTGGACCAAAAATTACTGATATCTACCCCAAAACAAAACTTGTTAAGGATTCCCGCCAAGCTTTTCGGCCGTGGGAAGTCGTCATATCAAACGCCAAGGTCTTTCACTAAGCTAATCCCACCGACTAATAGGCCTACTTCAAACGTTAATTGAAATAATTGAAAATTGCGCAGTAAGCTTGGCGGGAATCCTTAACAAGTTTTGTTTTGGGGTAGATTCATTCTTACTGGAGCCTACCAGCCACAAAGCTACACGCTCCTTTTAAAAGACTAACCCTACCTAAATACAAATCTTAAAACTAAACTAAGAGCCAAACCACCAACACACTACCACCACCAACTAATGTGTTTGCTACGGTACCTAACAATTCCTGGTGCACGTGCTAAGGATTGAAAACTATCGTCCAAACCGTTGATTGTTGATGGGTAAAATGAACGAATCCATGTTTCAGCTAAATGCGTATAGTTTTAAATCAGACTAAGCTGCGTTGTTAATTTCGAGAGGCCTCGAAATTGGCAGCTGGAAACGATGCAATGGCTTGCTTAATTCGCAGATGAAGGCTTTCACAGCTGAGCCGAATTGTTTCAAAGTGGACAACAACAATCACTGCTGAGCACGAGGCTGATCACTGCTATCTTGCAAAGTAGTCGTTTACAATCAAACAATCTTGCAAAGTAGTCGTCAAAACAAAACAATAATGAGCCATTGTTAGGCCGCCCTAGGTCGCCGATTTACTTCCTTCCTCTCCCAGAAAAGAAAAATGCCAATTAAGGAAAATTGGAAATTACAAAGTTGAAACAACAAAGTGGAAATCGGAAAAGTTGAAACCTTTAGCCTTGGTAAAGGTTTCAATTTTGTGCGACGAAAGCTTATTTATTTACTTCCCACAGAAAAATGGTTTCATGCAAAGACGGTTCAGCGCGCACATGCTTTAAACGGTGCATCCAACTATCGTCCAAACCGTTGATTGTTGATGGATAAAATGAAATTGGCAGCTGGAAACGATGCTATCGCTTATTTAATTCGCAGATGAAGGCTTTCAGAGTGAGGGGGGGGGGATTGAGGCTTAATGGCGCGTCGACAACTTGGTCATTAGCGCCAACCTCAGTCACTGTGCAGTGGTCCGGGTTCAGAGTGAGCTCCGGGCAAACGGGAAAACGGCTCCGGGCTGCATTGTGCCCGGGAACGATGCTTGAGCATGCCAATTTTTAAAACGGTGCATCCAGTGTTTTGAGCCATGGGATGCGCTGATTGAGTGAGCGATGCAAACGAAAATCAGCGTTTGTCAAGCAGTGTGCGCAACAATTGGATTGAAGAAACTTAATTTCGTGAAAGCGTTTCTTAGCCAGTGTGCGCAAAAATGGGAGTGGGAGTGGGGAGTGGGAGTTGGGAGTGGGAGTGGCGAAGAAACTTCCAGAAACATCTAGAATATTGGAAATGGTGCATCTAACCTCACGCACATGGTTCAGCACGCACATCTATATGTATTTCGCTTAGGAGCACACTTAAATTGTGAGCAAACTTGATGGATGCATTGTTAGGGAGGATTAAACAAATGACGCTTCAACAATCAGCAAGAGGGCGAGCGGGCTCATTCTTGCCACGGTAGCAAAGAAAAAGGGCGAGAGGCTGACAATGAGAACGGATATGCGCTCTAACAATTAGAAACATACACTATTGCTTCAATAATGCTGACTATTACAACCGAGTTGAATTAGCGGGAATTAGCTAGACCGGCGTATGCGGGGAACAACTAGTTACCCTTAAATTTAGCATCAGTTTCAAACGGTAGAAAGAGGTGACGAAGTGATGATTTCTACTTTTTTTGTGTGCACCTTGTTGGCTTTTTATTTCTTCATCACCATGAAGAAACAAAAAGCCAACAAGGTGCATATGTAACAACACTAAAAAATGCGACTTTTCGAGTCAGGCTACGACCCGTTATCAAGCAAAAATATTTTTAGCCAAGGGAGCTATACATAAAAAAAACTACACTTTGGGTGTAACCCACAAAACAACAACAAAAGCACAAATAAAAACATTATAAAACGATAAAAAGAACCTAAGTCAGGTCAGAACCAAACAATAGGCACCCAGACAAACTCCCTGCGAAGCAGGTCGTAAGTGCTGGGTCTGGTTTCTGCATGCTGGCTTCTGAACGCTGAGTAAGAATGCAGATACAGTAGTTTCCAAATTAATTCTGGGTCGGTAATATTTTTCTTGAAATAGAATTCGGGTATTTTCCAAATCAGGGGTGTGCACCGTCTTTATTTGGTGCTGCACTAAAGAGTAAGTTGTGTCATTATATTTAAGATTTGATTTGTGGGATGATAACTTTTTATTCAAAGTTTGCTTCGTCGTTCCTTGGTAGGACGCCTTATGCTCGTCCTACGTGTAAGCAGCAAATTTTTCAAGAAAACTGCACTTTGTGAGGATAACACAATCTCTCGTGTACTTCATGTCTACCCCCATGACAAACGTTTAGTAAGGGGTTCCCCCTGAAATCTGTCCAAAAAACAACATGGCGGCCATATTTGTTTTTAAAATGGCTGCTATCCAATACAAAAATTCAAAATCGTGCTAACGTATGTAAGTTTGGTGTCAATTGCTAGGTTTTAAGGCCTGCCGAATTAAAAAATATGCTCTGTAATAGTGCCAGGTCTTCTCACAACAAGCTATCCAAGATGGTGGCCAAAATGGTGGCAAAATTCAAGTAGTTTTCATAGTTTTAAAATATACGTATGAGTAGGGAAGATTTGAAAAAGTTTTAAAAAAAACTGAGTCCTTTCGAAATTACTAGTAACTAGAAAAAACACCAGCTCAAATTCGCAGTGTAGTGTGTTTGTACGTAATTAGGGGTTAAGCTGCGCCTAATTCTCTATGCTGTAGCACTGGTTTTTTTTTAATTCACCATAAGTTACATCTTTAAAGTGATGCAGTAGCAGTTTTAATTAAAATAAATGGATGTATTTATCCTTAGATATTAGGTGGATATGTATATATTTCAACATGAATAATTGAAAGAATTTATTATAATTAGGAGCTACGCTACTGCAGCACTGTGCTTTTTGCGTCTATTTATCTCAAGTTACATCTTTAAACTGCTGCATAGCCGTTCTACTTAAGATAAATGGATATAGTTAGGCTTATATGAAAGATGGAGATGTATCTTTTCCAACAAGCGTAATTAAGATACATTCATTATTCATAATTAGAACTGCCAGCGCATCATTTTAAAGATGTAACTTAGAGAGGATTGACGTAAGCATGGAGCTACAGCACAGATAAACACATAGCTTATCCACCCAAAACCAAAACTGGTAGAAAAACCCGCCAAGTTTCCAAAAACGGTCGGCCTTTGAAGGTAGTGATATCATTCCACCAGGGAAAGGCCACCAAGGTTAATCCTATTAGCCAAGTTAATCGCACATACTAATAGTTCGAAAGTTTTACGAAAACTAGAAGTTTTCATTTAACGTCCAAAGTATTATTCGGTGCGATTAACTTGGCTAATAGAATTAACCTTGGCGGCCTTTCCCCGGTGGAATGATATCACTACCTTCAAAGGCCGACCGTTTTTGGAAACTTGGCGGGTTTTTCTACCAGTTTTGGTTGTGGGTGGATATCACAACTTTCATAGGACTGTGAACGTACATAAGGTTACACCGTCTGTTTAAGATGCTTCAATCCCATTTTTGCACACACTGACTAACAATCGCTAATTTCGTTCGCTTCGCTCACTCAATCAGCGCATCCCCTTCAGTTGTTTTGTTTATCCCTGCAACTTCCCCTTAATTTTTCAAGATTTCGTTCACATTTAGTTATGCAGAAATCCCCGAAGGTCGCTGTTACTAAAACAGCATAACGCGAAGCATTTTTTTTTGGGTTATTAACAAAAAACCCTTTAGCTCGTGTATGCTCGTATTGATGCGTAACCATCATCTAATGTGCATCCCTTTATTCTTACGCTATCCACGGCAACGTTAATGTTTCTTTATTTTGTCCTTCGTTACAGTTCAGTTTTTAGTTCGTCCAGGCTTTTAAAATAAATCTAAGGACCAGTCTTGATTGTTCAAGCCATTGTTGCTTAAAATCTTTGGTTGCAACTTGGAAAAGAAACGAAATTAAAATTCGCCAGTGGCGAATTTCAAAATCCTCCCACGCATTTGTCCCGACCCCTACAACCCCCAAATAAACAAAAGAGCCATCCTCAGATCACCATGCATCCGTGTGCAAAAGTTCACGTACGTAAGCCTTCTCAATTTTGCGCTAGCCATGAGCAAAAAGTCTATGGGATTTAACATGGGAAAAATCTTATTAGAGCTAGCTAGCTAGACAGTAACATAAAAACAACGTTATTGACGCATCTTTTTCTCTATGATTGGTGGACACTCATCCTTTAAATTTTAGTTTTTCTTAGTCTCTGACCCTACCCCTTACATTTTCCACAGTTTGAAACATTTCTGTCGCATTGGGATTTATCCTCAACATGCCATAATATGCTTTCAGTTGCTTACAGTTAACAGACACATGTCTGCTAGTGAGACGCCTTTTTATCATTAACCATCAATTTTTTACAATCGGATGTCTACAATAGGAGATCTACTGTTACTTGGCGGCGACACACTAGCGTGTGTCTAGATCTCCTAATCACGACAATAGTTTTTATTACCTATGTTGGAATATATATTTCGCCACCTTTCATATAATCCTGATTACATCCATTTATCATAATTAGAACTGCCACCGTGTCACTTTAAAGTGTAACATACGGTGAATTGAAGAAGAAATCACGGGGCTACATCGTAGATAAACAGTTTTAGCTTATCCACTAATTACGATAATTCGTTCTAATTACCCTCATTCGAAAATATACATGTCAATCTGTCATCTAAGCCTAATTCCATCCATTTATCTTAATTAGAACGGCTACTGCAGCAGTTTAAAGATGTAATTTCTGGTAAATATAGACGCAAAAAGCACACCATTACAGTGGAGATAAACTGCCATAGCTTAGCTCCTAGTTACAATAAAACGTTTTAATTGGCCTTGTTCCAACATAAATTTCTCCATCTTTCATCTAAGCTCACTTACAGCTATTTATCTTAATTAGAACGGCTACTGCAGCAGTTTAAAGTTGCAACTTACTGTGAATTGGAAGAAAATTGCAGTGCTACATAACACAAACAGCAACAACTTAGTTCCTAATAACGATCACACTAAACTACGGATTTTACCTTGTGTTTACAAGTTACTACAAATGAACTCACATTTTTGAGGAATAATTCAAATCTGCTTCTACTCTATCAGTATAATTTAAAATTATGAAAAGCACTTGAATTTTGCCCCATTTTGGCCGCCATTTTCGATATCTCGTTGTGTAAAGTCCTGGCAATTATTTAGAGTATTTTTTTTTAATTCGGTACACCTTAAAACCTAGAAGTCAGCAGTAAACTTACAAACATTAGTAAGATTTTCGAATTTTTGTATTGTATAGCAGCCATTTGAAAAAAAAAATGACCGCCATGTTGGTTTTTGGACAGGTTTCAGGGGGCACCCCTTCCTAAAAGTTTATCATTGGTGTGGACGTGAAGTATACCAGAGATGGTGTTTGTTATCCTCACAAAGTGCAGTTTTTTTTTGCTTACACCTAGGACTAATGTGGTCGATCACAAGGAATCCAAAAAAAACAACAAAAAAACAAGTGTAACGTTGTTTATCAAATTCCCTAAGAATCAATCTGAGTAACACTACTTATTAGAAAAGCTTGCATTACCATTCAAATTAAAAACAATAAAATTAAAAATAATAAATGTTAAAAACAATGAATTTCCCTCTACTATGGGTATGAAAGCTTGACAATTTGTTACACGAAAACGGAAAAGCACTTGAGTCAAAGATATGGACACAAAAACTGTCTGCCTTGTGTTAGCTTCCCTCACCGTTTTACCTCCCACCTTTTCTTCAGAATTCTTGGGTATGGTTTTACTAGGGGCTGGTACCATAGTCACCGTTTGATTTTTTTCCCGCTCATTTTCAACTTTCAACTGCCGTTGTGACGTTTCTAATTTGCGTTAGATAGCTCCAATTAGGTTTCTTCGAAAGATGGGAATTTCTTCTCTGGATCAACGGCAATTAAAAGGGTCAACCACTGTTAGGGACCGAGTTACACCCGTTTTACAAGGAGCTGGTGAAACAGTCTCCGTGCGAATTTTCACCCATTTTCAACGTGACATTTCTACTTTAGGTAGATGACTCCAACTAGGTTATTCGAACGGTGGGAATGTCTTCTGACATGAGGACTAATTTAAACGTTACAACAGCAGTTAAAAGTTGAAAATAAGCAAAAAATAGAATGATGGCAGTGAAGCCAGCCCCTATAGCCATGAAGCCTCAGAACTCCCCATCCTCCAATAGTAAAACTGGCGTAGCTCGGTCCCTAACAGTGGTAGACCCTTTCAATTGCCCTTGATCCAAATAAGACATTCCTACCTTTCGAACGAACCTAATTAGAGTAATCTACCTCTATTAGAAACGTCACAACAGCAGTTGAAAGTTGAAAATGAGCGGAAAAAACCGAACGGTGACTGTGATACCAGTCCCTAGTAAAACGGGCGTAGCTCAGTCCCTAAAACTGATAGCCCTTTCAATTACCCATGATGCAAAGACGGCATTCCCACCTTTATAACGAACCTAATTGGAGTCATCATCCTAAATTAGAAATGATGCAACAGCAGTTAAAAGTTGTAGGTTGGGAAATTGAGACATCTGTATAGGCATTAAATTAGCTAAAATGGCCGAAATTGACCCGAAATTATAGTTTTATTTCCTCGAAAACCATATATGAATGAAAAAAAAAAGGCATGGGACCGTCATTGTAGATTCCATTGTTGTAAACAACTTTTATCTCAATCTTTTTTGTATATCACTGACGGTTCTTGTATACTAGGCTAAAAAAGGCAAAATTGAGTAAGAATCAGGCGCCATTTTGGACGCCATCTTTAATGCTCAAGGGTGACATGGTGTCACTCGATTATTTTTCAATTTGTATCATCCCAAGACCCAAAATGAACCAGAAACAGAATTACAGCCAACAATTTTAGGCCAACCCTAACTTCTGCCAGGTACAGAAGAAAACAAACTGCTCAAGCAACAATCGGTAATCAAGGTTTTATTTATTTTACCAAATATTACACTTAATATTCTCCGTATACTTTCGTGCATCCTAAGCATAACATTTGCAACATTTACATGTCTTTAAGTGAATGAAAAAAGGGGAATAGCCGAATTAACGTCATCTTCAACTGCTAAGGTCACCTCGGAAGCAAAAGGGTAATTTTGATCGAAAATACCTAGGATTTTTAACACGCCACAAAGACATGAGCACAGTGTGTTTCCCGGGCAAAACCGTTTCCTGTTTGGTAAATGACAGAAAAATAAAAATATTTGCAACATTTAGTACGTTTGGATTAATGTTGCAAAACTGAGTCATGCAGGAAAGCTGTACTAAGGTATACTTTGCTATACTAACTTTAAAAAAAAAAGTGATTTGTAGAACTCAGTAACAGCCAAACTTAAGAGCACTTACAAAAGCAATTTGTTTCACCAGCCTTTAAAGAAAAGTGCGCAGGAGGGAGATTTTTTATTTCATTATTGGATTAATAGCGTCTTGTGTGTTTTCCAAACTTCATGGTTTTCAGGAACCTTAATTTATTGTCGAAAATTTCTGCTAATTTTTAAGCTGATAATAGACAACGCCATCATTTAAATGCAGGTTCCGCACCTGGTACTAACAGAAAACTGGCTTCAGGATTAATTATTGAAAACGAATGCTTACGCTAATTTGAACGTTTTGTGATCGCCGCAATATTGGAAGCATTGCAGGTTGGCATTTAAAAGTAACCAGGAACCCTGACATTAGCTGATAGAAGTGTATGTTTAATTTTGGTACATAGCTGACAGCCTAAATGACAGTGTCTCAAATTTCATGCTAAAAATGTCCGCTCATTGGCGCATTGTCGTCGCCAGCTTCATTGCACGATATTCTGGACACGGGTAGAGTAATTTAACACAAGCAGCTGTGTTGAGTGGCAAATAATCTTATAGTTTCCAGCCACAATATAAACTTTTGTAACTTTGTATGGCTAGAACACTATCGTCTTTATTAAACAAAAAATTGTATTCTAGTATTTTGCGAATTGTGCGATGTTCCTAGCAAGTTTGAATACCTTGAATTTAACCATCGTTGTACGAGAAGTTGTTTACTTCGTGTGGGATCTGTAGAAGAGTGGCTTCGGTCGCAAAATAGAAAAAAAATGTACATTTTGTGTGATGACCACGTAATTTGGTTTGGTTACATATGAATGGTTACTGCCAACAAACGACAATGATAGCAAGTTCAGAACACTCCTGAGGAGGCTAAGGGGTGGCTAAACCCTCCCCCCCCCCCCTTCTGCTCCAAAAATATCATAAATGGTGCATAAATTGTTCAATTTCCGTAAAAAGCATTAAAGTTGGTGTGGAGATACATATGAGTGGTAACTAGCAACAAACAGCTATGATAGCCAGTTCAAAACATCCCTGAGGTGCAGTAGGGGGTGGCTAAACCCCCTTCCTCCCCAAAAATAGCATAAAATGGTGTATAATTTGTTTAATTTGTGAAAATAAATGAAAGTTGATATGGATGCAAATGAAAGGTAATTTACTATGATAGCAAGTTCAAAACCCCCCTAAGAGGGGGCTAAGGGGTGATACATCCCCTCCCATAAAATAGCTTAAAATGGTATATAAATTGATCAATTTGTGTAAGAGCATAAAAGTTGGTATGGATGCAAATGAATGGTAACTGGAAACAAATAACTATGATAGCAAGTTCAAAATCCCCTGAGAGGCTAGGGGTAGCTTAACAACCCCCTCCCCCCCCCAAAAAATTGCATAAAGTGGTATTTAAATTATTCAAGATGTTCAAAATACATGAAAGTTGGTTGGATGCAAATCTAGACATACGTTAGTGTGTCGCGCCAAGTTAGGCAACAATCATCACAACAAACATCACAACAATTCAATTGTCGAGGTTGTAAACCATTGTAGCCCGGCGCCACAGCGTCAGTGTCTTATATCTTGAAGCATGGTTGGGCACATTTCAAGTACTTGGGGAAAAATAATAATGCGGTACAAAAGCTTAAATTGTGTTGAAATCAAGAGCAATGACCCACCTGACAAAAATTAACTCGTGCAGGAATGATAGCTAAGCTGATATCAATGCAAAATCTTACCCTCAATAACGTTGAAAATGTGTAACTAGCTAAGCTAATTCTATCCGCTCATCCCCATGTAAATATCCATAGGGTGATTATTCATCGATACCGATATAACGGGAAGGCTTCCAGCTATGAAATTGGACGAATGGCTACAGTACGATACGAACTGCGTACCTTTTATGGTTTGGAGCCTAGGGGTGTAACGATGGCGTGGGATGGCGCGTAAGTACGAAAATATTGTTATAACCATTGTTAGTATTGCCGGCATCGTCTCTCATTGGACAGCCAAAGTTCGGACAATGACAACGTGTATACTAACGTGCGTGCCGAACCACACAAGTGTAGTACGATAAATCTAAACAACGTTGCCAAAGAAATTGTATTCACGTCCAATTCACGAAAATCAAATCAACTCTAAAAACAAAGCAAAATAAACAAAGCCAAAAACTGGTGAAGAGGCCACCAAATTGAGAGTGGTTCGGCCCTTCAAAGGACTGACACCAACACACCAAAACTAACGAACTAAAACAAATTACAACAAAATTAAAACCAAACCAAAAACCTATTAAGAGGTGACCAAGTTGAGAATGGTTCGGCCTATAGGCAAAAGGTAGTAGAAAATTGTTGAAAACCAATTTCTTGTTGACGTGCCACTTTATTACACATCTGCACGGTAGTGGAGTTGAGTTTAATACACATTAAAAAAAAAGTACTTATATCATAACAAAAACCAAAACTGGTAAAAGGGGCCACCAAGTTCCGAATGGTTCGGCCCTTAAAAGGAGTGATATCAACACACCAAAACATTCGCCAACTTAATCGCACCGAATAATACTTAGGACGTTAAATGAAAACTTGAACATTGCTACCGAAAATAGCAATGTTCTAGTTTTCATTTAACCTTCGAACTATTAAGCGGTGCGATTAACTTGGCGAATGTTTTGGTGTGTTGATATCACTCCTTTTAAGGGCTGAACCATTCGGAACTTGGCGGCCCCTTTTACCAGTTTTGGTTTTTGATATGATGAAGTGTAACTGGAAACAAACAGCTGTGGTAGTGAATTCAACTTATGCAGCTGAGCTGGATTGAATACGAAAACCAGTAAACATTTTTTTTTTTATCTTTAATTTTTTTTTAATTTTTTAAAATTAACAATGTGAAATCAATGTTAGTTAATTAATGTCAATAATAATAATTGGCCTACATGAAAAAAAAAGCATCCAACGAGAATCTAACCCAGTATCTCACGCATGCGAGGAGCACACCAAACCGACTGTGCTAACGTTCATATAGATGGACGGATTCTTTGGAAAACATTTCTATATATTCTTGCAAGAAAAGGGTATTGTTGGATAAGAGTAAAAGCAGTGTTTATTTACGGTCCTTTTTGGCCTAATATGCAAGAACCGTTAGCGGTACACAAACACTGTTTAGATAAAAGTTGTTTGAAATAATGTACTCTACTATGCAGGTACTATACTTTTTTTTCATGTCTCTTACAGTTTCAGTAAAAAAAGGTAATTTTTTACCATTTTCTGCCGGTTTTGCTTATTTAATGCCTAAAGATGTATCAATTTGCCAACTTCTATTTCAGATTGATGGTTACTTAGATTCAGTCGAAAGGAGAGAATGTCTTTTTTGAATCAAGGGTAATTGACAGGGTCTGCCTTTAGGGACTGAACTAAGCCCATTTTAGTAAAGACTTGTATCACAGTCACCATTTGATTTCCATCCCCAGCTATTCCTTGCACCTGGCTTATTGGGAACGAATACTCCACCCCCTTGACCTCGGTTGCCTGAGGTTAAGTGTCTAGAAACTGGTTGTTTAGTGCAAAAAAAAATTGAACAAAGTCTGGCCTTGATAAGGACCAACAATTTGTACTCAGTTAAATAGGCAGGAAACTAACACAAAACTATCAAGAAAAACACGAAACTAGCAAGAAACTGCCACGAACTGTAAGACAGGGATGCTCTGAATTCTGAGAATTCCCACGGTACACCTCCAACATCCGAAACTACCTCAGCAGCAGCCGGAGGAGGACAGATACCTTCTGCAATCTTATACACACTTACAAACCTCACGTTGAAGGCATCTGCCATCTCCACTCCATGCAACACTTGACGGTCGTTCATGGTTGCTGCCATACTATAAACCCATGTCTGTACTACCTTACTCCCGCTATGCCCTAGCGATTTCCACGCTTGCAAAAGCGATTTCGAGCTTGCTACACGCCTACACAAACGATCACTATACAGAGCTTTCTCTTGCTTCAAAATGAAGTGAGATTCCTCAGATACACCACGGTATATAAACCACAACTCCTCATTGGGTGCTCTCTTCCAACGCCGATACGCCTTACGCCTATCTCTAACTGCAGAAGTGCAACACTTCGTCCACCACTTAGGACTATCAGTCCGTGGAGGATCGCACTGCCGCTCTCGCTGCGGGCATTTACTAATCCAGTCACCAAACATCCCATTACTTATAACTGGACGTCTCGAAGTAACTTTTCCTGTTCCATGCACAGACCAAGTTCCAAGCATTTTCTGCTTACTAGGGCATAAAGCAACTGGGAAGTGTTTGCTTCCACGCAAATCATCTGATACATCTAACCTAAACTGCTCCGCCATGTTCCGTGAACACACAAAAAAATCTAAAACTGACTCATGGACCCCGTTTTGCCTCCACCTAACAAATGTAGGCGTTCCGTCTTGCATAATCGTAAGATCCTGACTGTGTATTACACTGGCTAGTCTGTTGCCACGAGCATCAGATCACAGAGAACCACAATCATAATGATGACTGTTGAAGTCACCACCAATGGTGACGGGCGCCGCAAACTGACTAAACCACATTGACCACTGGTTGACTGTCGGATTGCCTGTCACATGTACAAAGACAACACAGACCCATTTATTGCACATGTATACTTTAAGCGCTACAGCGTCAGTGCCTCTAACCGGCTGCACAATTTTCATAACCCTGTATGGCACTGCCCATTTAATGAAAACGCCAACTTTTAAATCCGATAGTATAAAATCTGCATTCCAACCAGACGCATCAAAATCCTGCATATTGTTAACTTCCTGAACGCCCAAAATGTCCACATGTCCTAAGAGCAACTCAATATCTTCCAACTTACGCTGTATTCCACGAGCATTTGAAGATGCAATTTTATAGCATGCAGGTTGTGCGAATGTATTCATTCCTTACCTAACCTAACTTTACCTAGCCTATCCCTCCTACATCTCCTGTTCCCTCTGATTCACTGCAGCTCAATATAAATTGACTGTTTTGGATTTGTGATTCTGGGGCCGTTTCTGAAAGTTGGCCCTCAGCCCCACTTACTGCACTCACCCATGCTTGATCGTCAATACTTTGCGAATCGCTCACAACAACTACTTCCACCGGATCTACAAACATACCACCATCATTTTCGCCACCATCTTCTCTTTCTGTGTTGTCCTGTTGGCTTCCTGTTTGAAATCCAGCGATCCAGAACTTTTCTTCCTCTTTCTCTTTCTTTTCGCTGGTGGAGTACGCCATGGTTCATAACTGTCACGTGCACGCTCATGCTGAGATGTTTCACCATCACGAATTATCATGGCTTCTGCTGCCGAAATAGCATCAGGATCAGGCTCACGAAACTCGGCATTTTCCAGAGCCGCGGTGAGGCAAGGGGCGCTTGAGCTCATGGCAGACAGACCCAGGGACACTTGAGCAGCACTGCACTGCTGCTGTTGAATGTGCTGTTGCTGCTGCTTTTGTTGATGCTGCAATTGTTGCACTTGCTGTTGCCTACCATTCGGATCTGCCCTCAGTTGCTGCTGCTGCTGCTGCAACTGCTGCTGCGGTGCATTCTGTGACATTCGTCGTACGAGTCTGTCTCTTGCCGCTACTTGCAGATGAGGGTAAAGATGTCTTGGGTCGCACCAGACCCCACATATGTCGCACGAGCGGCTCGCGCACGAGTGACGGAAATGGCCTTCCATTCCGCACCTCAAGCATTGAGGCGCGCGATCTTTGACTAGAACAAGTGTCTGAATGCCCCTAATCGTGACGACATCCGGCACGTCTTCCATCATCATCCCCTATCTCAGTCGCAGAGTTATGTAACGAGCCATCGTTTCACATACTATTCTGCCTCGTATGCTCAGCTTCTCGAATCCATACTTTTCCAATGTTGCAATGCGCGCGCAGCCCATTGCTACCTCTTGCGGTGTGATTCCCCTGGGTAACCACAGCAGACGAGCTTGAACGGTTTGCTCATGGAGATCAAATATCTCGACTGGAAGTTCGTTAATAGTGAGCCTGGCTTTAAGCAGCCTCTGTTTCGCAGCAAATGACTTCACTTCTGCTTCAAACACATGGCCCACTCTTAGTGTGCCAACACCCACGATCTCATCCGCCCCAATCACATCCGCTACCGCAAGATAAACTTGAGTGGTTGGGTATGGTCTACCCGCCATTCCACACACTATGATTACTGACTTTGGCATTTTAACATTAGTGAGGCCTCCCCTGTACAGGCTCTTCAAGGCCTGTAAACTTCTGGAGTGCCTTCGCTCTTGCTCCTCTTCATGCTGCACTTCATCTTCTCCGTCTGCTTCAACCTCACTGTCACCCCACACCGTCCTCTCCCGATCCGCAACAACAGTGCTAAACAGCTTCACAGCTTTTACCGCCGCTTCTCTGCCTGTCGTATCTCTTTGCTCCTTACTCCTTGCATCAGTTGCCATGACTCTCCCGCCATCTTGTTTACCTCTGGATTTTGGCACTGTATCTACTCCAAAATCTCTAACACGTCTTTCGCTAATACCACGCTTTTGAGCCTCTCTCATCACTTGAGCAAAGACCTCATCTGTGACCACCCCAAGATTTATGTCACTGTCCGATAACACTTTTTTTTCCACAGCTCCTGAAGGAGCACATCAACATCAGCTGCCATCGCCGTTTTACCGTTTCGCCATTTCATTCTTTCATTTTAAAGTTCAACAATCAACTTTTTAGCAAA
Source organism: Lithobius niger (assembly GCA_023313725.1). Classification (NCBI taxonomy): domain Eukaryota; kingdom Metazoa; phylum Arthropoda; class Chilopoda; order Lithobiomorpha; family Lithobiidae; genus Lithobius; species Lithobius niger. The sequence continues at coordinate 20,814 of JAHWFP010219970.1, read as the reverse complement.
GACATAACACCTGCACGAAGAATGAATCTGTAGTTTGCTGAGTGGCATTATTCCCTAAATACAATGGTTAAAACCATGTAAAACAATCGAAATGATCGTTTAGGGTCCCGTAACTCCGGAATGGATCGACCAATCGAAAAAGTGGTCCCTGTAAGGCTGAAGCCCAGGGAAATTGCTGGCTCAGATCAAGTTTCAGAATTTAGGTAGGTGGAGTAGTTTTTTTCTGAAACCGTGTAAGCCAAGAACAAGAACAAAAACAAGAACCAGAACAACAACAACAACAACAAGTGAACAGTTTTCAAATTTACGTGTGGCTCCTTACGTTTTAATCTTGCATGGAATTGCATAAAAGTAGGCGTAAAGTTGGGAAAAGGGCCAAATAGGAATGCAGTATTAGTTCAGCCAAACGGAAGCTGCACTGTAGGCTTCACGGAAAAATATTCTAATAAGAAGAACGACAAGATTTCCGTTTTGATTACCACGTAAAACTTGGCGTGAAGCCTATCATAAACAGTGCTGATTGATAAACTGGAGATTAGAGCAAGGGCAGATCCAAGGGAGGGGCCGAAGGGCTACGGCTCCCTCCAAGGCAATTAAATTCGAAAACACTGCGTATTTTGTTGAAAAAACGCAGTTAAATTAAGACAAAAAATGCATGAAAACTAAGTAAACTCACCTAGCGGCCCCCTCCAAGACTTCGTTCTCGGTCCGCCTTTGGATTAGAGTGACAATGATTGCAAGTACAAGCTACCAACCTCCCACGACCAACGTACGAATCTTTTCCGTTTCCCAGCTAATTTCTGTCCCATATCCTTCATAGTGGAGCTCCAACGTTACCGGTTTGGAAAACCCCCCAACAATGGCGGTTCCCCAAAGTACCCAAAAACTCGAAACTAACAGCGAGTTGTTCGTCATTCGGAAACGTCGAATGGTACGACGTAGCCAGCGATTAAACATAAATCTTAAATTACATCATGATTCGTGTTTGACGAGCAACTCACTCTGGGACCAATGTTAATCATAGAATTTTATTTCATTCTACAATTGTTGGAAGGTTTTCCATTTGTGACGACGTTGCAGCGCTGCTTTGGAAAGGGTTGGGGCGATTGTGGTCAGGAATGGAAGAGAGGGTTGCAGACTGGAACTGCAGATCGTGAGACATTTGTAGACTTGAAGGCGAAGTAGGGAAAGGGAAAGGTGCTTATTGGCGGAGCGTAGCGGAGCCTATAACGGACATCGAATTGCAAAATGTTGGTTGGGTGGTAGGTTGCACTTTTGTAGTCTGGGTGGAGCCCAAACCAAAGTGCAGATTGCTATGAAATTTGCCACATTGCTACATTAGCCCCTAAAGTATTGCTGATCTCGAATTTGGCGTAAATTGATCAATTATATTCACGAAACTACAATTTTTCGAATTTATCGATCTAACACTCGCCATTGTCAGTTTGGAATCCTGAATAGTTAAGGAATTCCGACGAAACATACACTGTGCTGCTGGTAATCAAGTTAACTTTAAAAAACGCCAAAATAAATCATCGTAGCTTAATTACAGATAAAAAATTTTTTGAACTCAATCAAATAATAACATTTCATTATACACTTTAACCACTACAAGAAGGCGAGCATAAGGAAAAAACAGAACGATTCGTTAACGACTCACATTCGTTTCATGTGATAAAGAATGCTTGCAGGAATTCAGCCAACATGGCAACCAAAGTGGCGTTGACACTATCAACAAGAATCTCAAATGTGAAAATCAAATCACCGCTGCAGGAGGAAACCGTTCATCTAAAACAACAATAAAAGCAGACTACTTGTTTATATCACAACACGGAACAATAATTTGGCTTCGTATAATAATTTTAAGATTCCTGTATTGCTATGGAAACTGCATTCTCCATCCCGTGTTGTAAGAATGAATAAGTGTAACCTCGAACGCAATAGGCCTAATTCCTCTACTGTTGTCGCTTACGAAGCTAAAACGGGAGATAATAATAACGCTTTAGAATTATTTGAATGCTATCTTCACACCCAAGCTAACAGGCCGTCTGACCTACAATTGTGATAATTCCAATTTTAAAAAAAATTAGCGTTCGCCGTTGCAGTACGTGCCAGAGTAGTGCGCTTCAACATTGTGGTAGGAGGCGGGATTAGGGAGCCGCGGATATTTTCAATCTTTTTAACTGCTAATGCATAAAACAGTTATTAATATACAGTCGGGGAAAAAAGGGGCTTGCGTCGTGAGCTATTGTTAAATGACGTTTCGTCCCAATTTTGTCGTTTATTTGAACGGGCCATGCCTATCAACTTTACCGTATGGCCGGAAGTGACTGAAATATTAATAGACTTTTCATGATTTCGATTAGAAGACGTGCCAGCAATTGTAGGTGTTGAACAGTTTGTGGCGAAATCGTTTGCATATGAAGAGTTGTAGGTCCTTGACGAAACATTTTTGCCAATTCTGTTTCTGTATGAAAAAAAAGTTGAAGCGGAAATGGCCCAGCTTATTTCAGATTTTGACAACAAGCACGGAAAACGGAATTCTATCTGTTGTTGGGCTATTGGCAAACCACTGAAAAAAAAATAGCTGCTACTTTACGGTTCGCCGGGATGGCATCCTAGGATTCTATGCGTATTGGCAATTCGTGTAGTTATGTGGCTCCTGTTAATCAGGTAATTATTGTATAATCGATTATTTAGTGTAACAGTTTGTTGTAGTATAATCAATTCGACAAACGTGTGAGACAACGGGATAGTGCACACTAGGTGTGTAGCTAACGGAATAAAGGCAGAATTATAAATTCATTCGACGAACAAGTTTACTTTACGCTTATGGGAAGAATAAGGGCTCCTCACCGATTGATTTCTCGTTGGGTTAGAATGACGTAAGATGATCAAGTGGACAACATTTTCGCATAAAATTTTTGGGGCAAAGGCTTCGTTTGGCCGTCAGAAATTATTGAAAGCCACTCTCTTTGCGCTGACGGATGAGAGGCCGTTTTCTTCCCATGTTCTCAGGTGATATTTTTTCCCGTCAACAGTTCAGATAGGTGGGTTGTTATTGTCAGTTTCGTGTGGTTTTGTTGTTATTGTCGGTTAGGTTAGGAACCGGCTTCGGCATTTCACTTGAGGTAATGAACTGGTTTGGGTTTGGAATTTTACTTGCCGGACTTTCGCCCAGTTTCATGCTTTCTGGCGCGGTGCTAACTTTGGACCTTCACCACGGCCAAACGGTGCGTTTGCCCCAAAAATGGAAGAGGAAAACATTACTCAGCAGGCAATTCTTAGTCCATTAAAAAAAAATCGGACGAGAGCCCGTTTCTTCCTATGTTTCCTATACGCACATGGCCCGAAATTCGAAAAAAAAGAGAAAAAAACCTACCTTTAATTTTCACGGAAGGCACTTCAAATTGATCCCAAATTGCGGAAACTCGTTAAATCATCATTAACATAACCTAACCAATTAACTGCCCCAGTATGAAATGCCAAACCCCAATCAGTTAACTACCTCAGTATGAAATGCAAAACCCCAAACTTACCTAACCTAACCTAACTGACAATACCAACAAAACCACACAAAACCACACGAAACTGAGAGCTTTGTCTTTCGTCAATGAAAATAATAATGTTGCGATTTTTCTAAGCAGTTTATGTATTTCTTTACGAAATTCTTGTTATTATTTTGAAGTACTATCGTTACTGATTATTGTTTAGCTTGCAGTTAAATGCTTTATTGTTAATATTTTAAATCTAAGAAAGATACTCTGCAATAAATATAAACAATGTAAGCATTATTGACGGTGGCACATTCTTTGCTAGCTTTACCACGGCGGTGATGGCGTAAGGAGACTGCAAATAACGAAACGGAAAATAAATGTGGGAGCATTTTAAAATTCATGTGAGACGTAGCCTACCTAAAATAAAAAAAAAAATAAAAACGAAAATGTAAAAAAACAAAAGCAAAAAACTTCAGCTCAAATGTAACCGAGTGAATATTGCACCAAGCTTTTTAAGAACCATTAGCAAGTATTACAAAGTCATTATAATGAGAGTAAATAGAAATTTAAAATAATTTTCTCTCTGCTCCGCCTACAATAGGCCCAAAGCCTGTCTCCTAGTATGATATACAAATGATTGGTTTGTAATATAGCTGGAAGAAGAGGCAAGGTATGGCAAGATGGTTAGCACGACTATCTCTTATGCCAGAGGTCCCGTGCTTGAGTCTGATGCCGTTAACCCAGGCATTTTCGAGAAGGACGCTGTGATGCCTCGTCCTCGTGTCGATTGTGGCATGTAAACGATTCTAGGAATTGCTGATTAGAATAACCTTACAAAATTGTCTCACTTGGTGCTATGGCTACGGCAGGAAGTCCATTAGTAGATGGGAAATGTGATTTGGTAGTCAACTACAAAGAGACATCCCCAAAAGAATCTCCTCTGTCTTTTCCTACCGAAAAAAGTGTACTATGCTACCAGCTTCGCCAATGCCCCTTTCCGTCCATCTGGATGATGGTGGGGAAGTGTCGTTTGTTCCCGGGAAGTGTCTTTTACGACTTTTTCAGGCCTTATGGGACCATTCGAGGAAGTAAATTGTTACCTTGGTCAGAAGTGACGTCTATAACGAATTGCTAATTTGAAAACAAGACGCACTCACACCATCAGTATCAATAGGCATCCCTTGTCTTTTGATAGAGGGTTTTTTCATCCAATGGTCGGGTGGGGGCTGTTTGCCGCCTGTCGGAGTGCTTTTGCTACATAACTTCAATAAGTGGGTGAAGGGGTTGTGACGTCATGTGGCTAGTAGAAAACGTCAACCGTCTTTTGCAACTAGGCGTGAAATGCAGCAAATGGGGACCGACCTGACGGAGCGCTTTTGCTACACGACTTGAATACGCGGGCGAAGGAGTTGGGATGTCACATGATCGGAAGTAGTGTTGCTTTTTAAAAAATGTAACAAAAGGGCCGTGTTTGCTCCCGTGGAAGTATCTTTTGCGACCGTTTTAAGTATTAGGCGAGAGGGTAAAAATTCTACTAATCGTGGTTTGACATTTTTTGGTGAATGACATTTCAAATGTGACAATAGATAGGCACTGTCTCGTGGCCAGAAGCGATTTCTGATCCCTAGGAAAATGTCTTGCATTTGAACTGCATTTGTATTCAATTGTACAAATACTTAGTGCGTTTTACAGCATTTGTACATGTTTGTAGTGCAGTTGTTCTGCATTTGTGTGCATTTGCAGTGCATTTGGTTGTCGATATTGACAGAGTGGAGTGTGTCAGACACGATTCACAAAATCCCATCCTGGTTTTGGTAAGCTGTCATATCAAGAGAGATTAAAACTGGCCAACCTGGAACCGTTAAAATAATGTCGATTTTGTGCTGATTTTGCCCTTACTTTTTCGATCCTGCACCATTTGGTTGACTTTGACCCGGAAATCATTTAAAATTAGAGGTGATGGTCATACCTGCGAGGCTATCTATTGAATCTTGTGGAGGAGAATCCAAAAGAACTATACAACCTACACTTCTTCGCAAATCGGGGTGCCATTGCTTGGAACTCGCTTCCTACGGATATAAGTAATGTCTGTATACTCAGTGTCTTGCAAACCCCGTCTTAAACAAATAGACATTAACCAATTTTTGATCAGAAAATTTGCAGAGGTGCCTTGAATTCGACCTAAATTTTTCACAAAATTCATGGTGTCTCTCTCGCTGATTTTGTACTTGTAACTTTCTTTTTTTTATTCGAAATTTTGTTGATTGCCTTTGTTCTATTTTTCTTTGTATCTGTGCGTGTAATTGTATGTCTTTTATAGCATGAATTGTGTGTTTTTGTATATAGTCAGACATTAGAGGTTTGCGCCGTGTCTGCTCCTATTCGAATTCTCTTTCGAATAAAAAAAAAACTTATTATTTTTACTGCATTTGTACGCATTTTTACATATTTTGACGAGTCAGAAGTGCATTTGTTCTGCATTTGTATACATTTGTACATTGTACTGCATTGTGCTACATTTACACGCATTTTCACCCATATGTAGTGCATTGTACTGCAATTATACACATTTGTGTGCATTCAAAGTGCGTTTGTACCTTAGTGCCTTGAATGCATTTGGACGTTACTGTGCAATTATTTTGGTGCTCGGTATTTTGGTTCACTGGGGCGTCAGATTCAATTTGTATCTTGGTCCCGTCTGTGCATTTCTGGATTCTACAGACCCAGGTGAAGGAATTACATATGTATTTTTTTTCCTCCGTTCTTTCCTGCCCATTGCATGAGGGTTTCCTCCGGGTATTCTGGTTTTCTCCCTCATGCAACAAAAAGCAAATGACACGTTGTTGGTTCCTTTGGCTTGGGTCAATTGGGTTTTCAAAAATCTCTAATCTTACTGGCCGACGCCTTCTATTATTATTATTATTGTTATTATTATTATTATTATTAAAAAAAATATTATAAAAATATTATTATATGCACTTGTACATTGTATTTGCATTTGTATTGTACTGTACTTGTATGCATTTGTGAGCAATTGTAGTGTTTTTTATGCTTTGCTTGTATTAATTTGTGCAAATTTGTAGTGCATTTGTATACATTCGTGGTGCATTGTGCACATTTGTACATATTTGTATTGCAATTGTATGATGCATTTGTACGCTTCTGTACACTTCGAGGTTAGGAGGTGGCAAATGCAGTGAATTGTCACTTTGCTTCAGTTTATGATGGAAACAATCCGTGTGATGGTGGTCCCCAGTGCCTGCATTCCACGTGGTCCTGTGTTCATTAAATTCTCTGTTCGTTATAGGTGAACTGGATGCTGCATTGTGCAAGTGTGGTGATGGCTCCCATACGTGCTGACTTATTGATTCCATCGTCTTACCACTAGTGATACCGTATTAATACGGATTTCTACGAATATGTAGTTAATTTGTACTGGATTTGCGTCCATTTATACACCATTGTAGTGCATGACATGCACTTTCACGCATTTGTAGTGCATTTGTACACACTTGTACAAATTTGTTACACATTTATGCGTATTTACTGCATATGCAATGCATTAACTGTACTGCATTTTGAGCATTTGAATACAATTGCAAACAACTGCACTTCAGGTTCGCAAAAATGAGCATAAATTTACTGCAGACGTGTATAAATGCGTATAAACACAATGCAAACGCCCTACAGATGCATACAAATGCAGTACTAATGCATTATAGATAAGTACAAAAGCGTACCAATGCAGTATAGATGCACTTCAGATGTGTACAAATGCGTATAAACGCATTACAGATGCAAAAAATGTGTACAAATGTGTACAAATGTACTACAAATACGTAAAATTGTAGTACAAATGCAGATGTGTAGAAATGCGCTGAATTTGCGTACGAAAGTGTACAAAAGCAGTACAAAAGCAGTACAGATGAGTACAGATACATACAAATGCAATAGAATTAATGCACTACAGATACAGTAAATGTATACAACTGTACTTCAGATTCGTAAAAAATGCGCATAAATGCACTGCAGATGGCTACCAAATATGTATAAATACGTATAAATGCAGTGTAAATGCAGTGCAGATACGTACAAACGCAGTACTAACGCACGTCTGCGTAAGCATTTGCCAAGAAACTTTTCATTAACCAAGAATGAAATTTAGGGGTTCGAAGACAATCGGATACTGCTCGACTTCTAACCATGCATTAGTACACATCTGTAGTGCATTTATAGGCATTATTACGAATCTGAATTGCAGTTGTATTCATTTGTTGTATCTGTAATGCATGAATTGTACTGCATTCATACGCTTATGTACACATCTGCCGTGCATTTATACTGACTTGTTACGTATTTATTCTCACGTGTACCCATCCGTATGCATTTGTACGTTGTAGTGCGTTTGTACGGACTTATGAACTTTAATGCATTTTTACTGCATTTATACGCATTTGTAGGCATCTGTCGTGAGTTGTACGAAGTTTTAGTGCATTTGTAGGCTTCTTTGGTGCATTTGTACCGAATTTGGCATTTGTACCCATATGTAGTACATTTCCTCATTAATTAATTTGTGGCACCCAAAATATACGAAAACTTGCTGACAGGCTACAAAAATTGTTACAAGTTCATTAAAGCAAAACTATTTACTTCGTATGTAGTGCATGTGTATGGATTTGCACGCATCTGTACACAGCTGTAATGCATTTGTACGGCATTTGTAAGCATCTGTAGTGCATTTGTACTGCCTTTATACGCTTTCATATCCATTCGCGCTGTATTTGTACATTATTTGTAAACTTGTGTACATTGTAGTGAATTTGTATGCATTTACTACATTTCTAGTGCATTAACTGTAATGCGTGCATTTGCATGCATTTGTTTCACCTGTAGTGCATTAATTGTACTGCATTTGCATGCATTTGTACACATTTGTACGCATCAGTTACTGTATTGCATTTATACTGCATTCAAATGCTTTTGTACCATCCGTACTGCATTTTACATATTTTTATGCATCTGAAGTGTATGTATTTCTATGCATTTAATTGTACTGCAATTGCACGCATTTATTATGCATTCATACTGCACAATTTTAGTGCATTCGTACTGCATTTGTACGCATCTATAGTGCATTTGTGTGCAATTTTGTGCATTTGCATACACATTTGTACTGCATTTAAACGTATTTGTACAATCTGTAATCCATTTGTATTCTATTTCTATGCATTGTATGCATTTGTATGCGTTTGTAGTGCATTTATATTGCATTTGTACGTATTTGTAGGGCAGTTGTACTGCGTTTGTATGCACTTGTACACATTTGTAGTAACGCATTTGTACCCATCTGTAGTGCATTTGAATGCATTCATACAGTCTGTAGTTCATCAGCCAGGCAAGCATTAACCAACACTTAAGCTGTGCAGTTGCTTTGGTAGGAGTTAGTATTTTTCATGTCAGTTCGTATATTTGACCTCTATCATGCGGAGAGAAGGTGGGTGAGTCAGTGGTCGCAGTATCCAGTGTGGTGGACTAAGGACTTTTGGTGCACTGTATACTTTTGGTGTATACATGCCCTGCAGGCCTGCAGGCCTACCGTTGTTGCTTTTAGTAGACGGTCGACAAGAAAGTGGGTGATGTACCAACAGGCAGGTGGCCCTGGAATTACGTCGCAATATTCGTGTTGCTAGGTGTAGCTGTAGGAAGTGTTATGTGGCACTTTGTATCAGAACATGTCGATGTCAAAGGCTTGGAAACTTTTGTCCCCAGATTCGATGACAGGAGTGGCGTCTTCAGTTCGAAGTGCTGATGGCAGCAGCATATTTAGAAACCAGGAAGCAGCAGATGCAATGAATTGCCAGGTTGTTTCAGTTTACGAGGGTGAGAACCTTCTATTAGCGATGTCCAGCATCCCAATGGTACGTGGATTATTGCTCACTAGACTCTCTGTTCATTACATGTTAAACGGATGCTGTGTTGTATAAGTGTGGTTATGGCTTCCTAAGTGGTAACGAAGTGACTTCCCAAGAGTTTCGTCTTGCCAGCAGTGATCAGCAGTTAGCTCCTCACTAAAGACTGAATAAATGGTCAGGTGCTGGATGCTCGGATAGTTTCAGTTCTTGAGTCAGAGCTTAAGTCAGGGAAGGGTCGAATACATCAAGGGAGCCATCACCCTGCAGTCGTGTGTAAGAACGTTGTGTGAATGGTGGTGGTGGCGGCTCCAGGGTTTCTGAACTATGAGGAGAGGCTCCACCAACTGCAATTAGGTTTTGGCTTGCTCTCAAGATGTGCACACAGGAATCAGGGAGCTTGGGCTGCTGGTGCAATGGTCCTCTCAGTATTCATAGACATCAACGCAAAAGTTGACGTTTTCGTGACCATGCACCACCTGATGAAACGACATCACTCCAAGTCTCAGCATAGTAAGTCAGTAAATTCTACTAAATTATAGCGTATTATTAGATATTATGTGTTTGCTCTCCTCATCCAAAGTATACCGAAATTCTACTTTCAAGTATTGCATTACTTGAAATAGGTACGGCTTGCCTTCCCACATGCACATCTGCGTCATGGGATAATTCGCTACAGTGGTAGTGGCTCACCACTTAATAAACGCATCAGATGACCCCGAAAATAGCTAAACAATTAGAAAAAAAGCGAGAAATGTATGTATATAAATGCATTCAAATACGTATAAATGCAGTACAACGCACTAAAAAAACAGTACAAATGCACTGCAATGCATTCTCAAAAACGGTATACAAATGCACTACGAATGAGTACGAATGCGTAGGTTATAAATGCATACAGATGCGTACAAATGCACAGCAGATGCCTACAACTGCAGTACAATGCACTGCAGATGCAGCAAATGCATACAAATTCTCTACAAATATAGGAAAATGTAACAGCCTGCACATTCAGTACAATTTAAAATGCGTACAAATGCAGTACAAACGCACTTCAGAAGCATACAAATTGCACAAATTCGTACAAATGCATTGCGATTTGGTGCAAATGCAATCGAAATATACTGCAGTTGCGTACAAATGTGCTCAAATGCAGTACGACTGCGCTACGTAATTGTACAAATCCAGTACGCACTTCAGAATGCTTCAAAACGCACTTCAGAAGGATAAAAAATGCGTACAAATGCAATACGAATGGGTGTAAATGCATATAAATGCATTACACTGCACTATACGATGAATACAAATGCGTAGTATTGCAGTCCAAATGCATACAGTTCAAATTCACTACATTCTACAAATGCATACAAGTGCAGCACAAACGCTCTTCAGTTGCGTAAAAATGCTACAGACGCGTACAAGTCCAGTACAAATGTACTACAAATGTGTATCACAAATGTATTACAAACGCTTCACAAATATTTACAAATGCGAACCAAATTTGTATAAATGTAGTACAATGCACTACAGTTGCGAACAATGTGCACAAATGCAGTACAGATGAACTACATATTCCTACAAATGCGTACAAAAGCAGTACAAATGTGCTACATGCAGATGCGTACAAATTTAGTACAGATGCACTTCAGAGCATAAAAAATGCATACAAATGTGCTACGAATGGAAGAAAATGCTTACAAATGCAGTATAATGCACTACGATATGCAAATGCATACAAATGCGGTACAAATGCTCTTCAGACGCTTAAAAATGCATACAAATGCATACACAAACAGTATAAATACACTACAAATGCATCACAAATGCACTAAAACATGTACACTAAAAAATGCACTGCAAATGCGTAAAAAACACACGAATGTACTACGAATTCGGACAAATGAGTATAAGTGCAGTACAAATGCATGACAACAGATATGAACAAATGCGTATAAATGCAGTGCAAATGCGTACAAATGCAGTGCAAATATTTTTACAAACATGTTTCATGGTATCAGGAGTCATTGCCGATCACGTGACATTACCAGTCTATTGCCACAATTTGAAATGTCATTCACCAAAAAATTCCAAGATTTTACCCCCTCGCCTATTATTCAAAATGGTCGTAAAATACACTTCTATGTAGCAAAAGCCACGTTTCCCCAGACTGGACCTTTTGTTACATTTTTCAAAAGTAACTCCCAGATGACGTTACTTCCGGTTGCGTAACGTCACAACCCCTTTTTCACCCGAACATTCAAGTCGTGTAGCAAACGCACTATGATATGTCGCACTCCCATCCGTTATATTTGACCGCATTGTAATCAAAGACTGGGGATGAATTTTGCTACCTGCCACGTGACGTCACAACGCCTTCACGGACTTCTTTAAGTCGTGTAGCAAATGGTGCCAGGATACGCTCCCACCCGACCAGTAGGTAGCACGGTGACATTTTTGGTAGCAAAAGACAGGGAGTGTACATTTGATACTGGGGCGGGAGGGGGTGTGTGCTATCAAAGCAGTAGTTCGTGGATGTCACTACTGACCAAGGTAGCATTTTACCGCCCTCGAATGGTCGCATAAGGTCTGAAAAAGTCACAAAAGACAATTTCAGGGATCAAAAGGCATTTCTCCACCATCATCCAGATCGACAGAAAGGAGCAATCGTGATGTTGGTAGCATGGTACACTTTTTTGATAGCAAACAAAAGACGTGCCTTTTACTATCGGTTGTGGCTGTTTTTGTTGACTGACAAATCGCGTTTCCCCAGAGCAGCTGAAACCTCCAGAGCAGCTGAAAGGATCTTGCTTCGCGTAGTTTACTGCTAAGTTAGCTATTGGGACGTGGTCAACATGACTACAACAATCTATCTCCTTCCACCATTACTGAACTTGATTGCACTTCGCCCAAAAACCAGTACAGTGTATCCACGCAATCAATGACACTGGAAGTGATATTTTAATAGATACCGTTTTTCTACAGTAAACGTTGAACTTCAGTTCAACTCAATTGACAGATGCCGCATGTTCATTAGACACAGTTGTTCACCTTAAGCATGCTGCTAACTTAATGCATGTTTGATCACGTGAAAGGAAAACCGTATTGTGGCTTCAAGCAATAAAGAAGTTACGTTTCTTACAAGAGCGTAAAATGTGTACGACTGGGGAACAAGTACAGGGAAAGCTTTGGTTTATGCACTCAACTTTTAAAATGTGTGTGTTTCAGCATAAAATAACAAATGAGGAATGTGCTTTAAAAAAAGCGTCAGGTCTCGAATAGGGCCGAGTTTTGCTCATCATTAAAATAACGAGTGGCAGGTTAAGGAAATACGATAATACAGTTAGGCGTGTTCTTTTTAAAGCAACTCCCGGTGACAAGACAAACATCGGCCGTTGTTGGCTAGAACCATTCGATTAGACAGTGTTCATGTTGCTAGCTAATTTTCTAAACGTTGATTAGCTGTTGGGGCTATAACATCATCAGAATACGCGACTTACTGGTTTTATCGTTGATCTAAAACAAGTCATACGTTTTGAGGTGTTGAAACGATGCAGGAATTCCTTGAACAAAATGGCCACCAACCTAATCTGTACAGATGTTGGCCAACATTTGCCATGTCATCTGGAATCACCTTTTCAGGTTGTAAGGAAGCTTTCTGATGCTGCTGTGGACTGAGGTGGACTACGCTTGCAAAAATACAAGACAAAAATTTTAACGACAATGTGAGCAGTTGGAATTTATTTTACTTATTTGTACTGCATTTGTCCGACGTGTATAGGGATATACACGGGTAAAGATGACTACATTTAAATTTACTTTAACACTAAAGATCTTACATCTTTTTGATCATAGGAGAAGTAATGATTTGTACTCAGTCTTTATATTGCACGAATAGAATTGTTTGGAGTCATCAACTACAGGGCATAATGCCCCTTCTTCAAATGGAGTGAGGATGCCACTCTTTTCGTACCTAAGGAAGTTTTCTTTGCATTCCTCATTTCTTAGTTCTTCCTTCTTACAGCACTCGCAGTAGTCTTTCTAGTCACTTTCTTACTTGTTCTCCTTCGTAGTGCTGTTATTTTCAGAATGATCCTTCTTAGAACTCTATTTAGAGCTCATTGTAACATTCTTTCTTCTAGATGACTTAGTAAATAGGTCTGTTGATAGAGTTTTCAAAAAGAGGAATGGAGCAAGGGTGTTCAGTGTTTTCAGTTGCACCATACCCCTGGTTTACGAAGATCCGTGCTGACAGTACCATGCTCCATTTTAACTGACATGAATGCAGACATGGATTCAAACTAAAAAGCCACAAAACAGTTACACACAAATCAAAAACGTCGCAAAAAGCTACAAAAATCACAATAAAACACAAGCCGGGAATGAAAAGAAAAAAAGTTCCTCATATTGCACATGTGGTTTAGCGTTCTTGTCCCGACACTGCTCAAAAGGATAGCTTCAGTTTTTCAAAAACATAAGCCGTCTCATTCTTGGCATGCTCTTTCTTGGCACTATCCTTCATAGAATCTCCTGTTTAGAACTCACTGTCGATCCTCTCTTTTGGAAGCTCTTTTGGTGGGAGCCTGAGTGCAAATAGCGAAAATTTCTCGTCTGGAGATCCTCTTTACGTGCACCCCCATTTATGTAATTCACAATTATTCTGAGATTCATACTTTTTCTGAGAACTTACAGCACAAATTTGGAGCATCCATTTTACTCACAACACTTAAATATAAAAAACTGGAATGTTCTAAATAATGCAAACGTATTAATTCGGAATTACGGAATTCAGTTATCTCCATCAGAGCTGTCACTGTACAGGCTGGACGAAGGAGAACTGGGAGGGGAGCGAGCGATCGCGGGTGACGGTCGTCGTCTACCATTGGTCTCAACATCTTTTCCATTTATAGTTTCGTCGTGGGTTGATGGAGGAGGTTGGATTACGGACACATACCGAAGGCAACCCCGAGATTCTATGACTTCCAATGGCAGTCGGGGTTTCACATCGGCATCTTCATCAGCAACCGGGCTACCATTTTTTGAGACTTCTTCAACAGCAAATCGATGCCTATGTGGTGATCCTCGATGGTGATGGTGACCTGAAACGGCCCTGATGAACGGCTTGGTGTCCACTGCCGGAGAAAGCTCACAGTGGGGTCGAGCAAACAAGTCGGGATTGACAACTGCCATTGCTAAGGCATTGTTATTGATGCCGTTGTTGTTATTGTTGACGGTAGTGGAATTATTGTTATTGTTCGCTGTATCAGTTATATCAGCCCCTGCGTTTTGGCTCTCCTGCTGTTTCTGGTAATCGAGGATATTCGCCAAGAGTTTGATGTACTTGATGGCCAATCTCAAAATTTCGTTCTTGCTGAGTTTCTTGTCTGGTGGATGGGTGGGAACGAGCCTCCTCAGCTCGGCAAAGGCGCCGTTCACGTTCTGCTGGCGCCACCGCTCGCGACTGTTGGTGAACATGCGCCGCGCCACCTTCCGCACCGGAGGATGGCCGTGGTGATGGTGATGATGGTTGTGGTGGTGATGGTGGTGCGGGTGCGAGTTGTTCAGTTCCCCCGAGCTCGAGCTGCCCGAGACGCCCAACAGACGACGGCGGTGACGGCTGAACCCTGAAACAAAAAAACAAAGAAAATCGAGTTAAAAAATATTGCTGCGACCACGTAGAAGTTGCACAAGCTCTTGTTTATAAACTCTAATTTAAAAACACAAATTTTGTGAAAAAAACCTACAGAAAACCTACAACAAGCAGTTACCACCACTATTGCAATAAACTTACAATAAGAAACCAATTCTTAATTGTGAGTTTGGCGAGTGCATTTCACATAGCATTTATAATGGTTTTGTATGGTTTTGAATCCTTGAAATAAGGCAGAACGTTTCTTCAAATCGAAATCCAGGTACACCATGGATTTTATTTATTTATTTATTTGGAAATTGATTTACAGGCAATCACAGCCCAGTTACAGAATCAAAGCACAATCAACCCAAAAAAAGTAAAAAAATTAAAAATAAGAAAAAACAAACAAACAAACAAATAAAACAATGAATAACACGACACATAAGAAAAACGAAAAACACAAAAAAAAACCTTATAGAAGTCAGGGAGAATGGTGGTGAGACAGTTTTGTACAGACCGTTTCCTACTGCTGAAAGTGGATTCATATTGTTTTCATTATAAAATTTAGAATGTAAATAGTGGCACACGCACTTCCGGTATTCAGTTGGACTAGCAGGCACAACCTTGCACACATACATTTTATTGCAACCAGGAGTACATGAATAACAAACAGAACAAACTATTTGAACTATATGAACTCGTTTGAAAAACACAGGATGAGCCACACGTTATTTTAATTTGTTGTTACTAAATAAAAATTCTACCTTAGCCTAAAGTCGACCCAGCAACAGAGTCTCCTACACCTATTGCACTGATGCCTACTCACCTATCATCACGTGAAATTCATGTTTTAAAAATTCCATTTGTGGTGGATACATTTTGCAATACAAAATTTGACTAAGTTAGTTTCAGTAATAAATCACACGCTGGAAGTGAGCTTAGGTGTACCTCTTTACACGTTCCTGTTGCAACTAAATTTTCAAATCCACACGCATATTCACGCAGTATCAATAATAACCTATTCCTCCCGTTTTCCAGTTGACAGCTGTTTAAGAATTGTAGATTTTGAACAAGGATTTTGTACAATTTATAATAATAATATTGCACAAGTAAAGGGCACAGGGGACAGAGAAAGACACCAAAGTCTCACTAACATCCAGCCTAATTTCACAAATAGGTAAAATGGTCTGGTGGCTGACGTCATATAACAGGTAAGAAATATGGTTAAAAATAAAATAAGAAGCTAAAAGAGAAAATTTACCAGAATATGGTAATGTTAAAAAAAAGTCTTAAAAATTCGTGAAGGTTACATTCTTTAAGTTTTGCTTTAACAACTGCAATTGAGGGCGCCTCAACAACATCACCAGGAAGTGAGTTCCAAATATTCACCACACGATTAACAAAGAAAAACTTTCTGCAATCTTGCCTTGCCCGAGCGACAAAATGTTTTTTTGAGTGGTCACGTGTCCTGTTACCTTCACACAAGGTAAAAACAAAAATCTTCTGCGAAATCAAACCACACATAATTTGAAAAGTCTGCCACAAGACGGCAATATTCCAACGATTCGAATGTTGGAATATTGCTGGACTACAAAGCATTCAGCGTAGGATTTATCCTACGCAGTTATTTGGCGAAATTTTGCTGAGTAGATTGAACGTTGTCACTATCTCCCAATTAGTGTGGAGACCAAACAGGATTCGCATATTCCAGGATTGGTCACACAAACACCTTAAAAACCCGCGTCACCTTTGAAGTACGTCGAATCATAGCCAAATGCTGTCTTGCTTGTTTAATAATTTGGTTACAATGATTAGCAAATTTTAAATCCGAGCTAACCTGCACGCTCAAATCCTTAATAGGGTTTGACAGAAAACTTTCAAAAACATTTATATTTACTTTCAGAAATAGGGAACTGCCATTTGACTCCTCACTCGTTAATACTAACATGGGTATTTAACTCATTTTTTTCCTGATCAGTTTTCACTCCGGGGTGTGTCTTAACATCATATGCAAACTTATTTTAAGCAACAGAATCAGTGGTAGAGAAGCCATGTCGTTTAGCCATAAAATAAAAAAGTGAGGACCCAAGAGGGATCCTTTTGGGACATCACTAATTACATTGACGTCATCCGAATTTGATGTGCCAACAACCACGCTCTATTGGGTACGGCCAATTAAAAAAATCACTATTTCATGCAAAGAGTATTCCACTAATTTGCTAGTATAGCTTAGCAAGCAGTTTTGAATGGACAGCAGAGTCAAAAGCCTTCGTAAAATCACTCACAATAACATCAACGGGGATGCCAGCATCCATAGATTCTGTCCAGTCCTCTAGAACATTGAATAACTGTAAGCTGGTTAAGTTTTCGGAAACTAACCCAAATTGATCACTGCGTAGAGTATTTTGCGAGTCTATGAAATTTAACATTTTACATTGGATGACTTTTTTCCATAAATTTGCAAGGAACACACGTGAGGGATAGAAGTCGAAACTGAATCCATTTTACGATGATATCACAGCGCACGAGTGTTTGTTCCACCATTCACATGCATCTATTGAACGCACTGCAAAGAATACACGTATCGCTGTAAATAATCTAACGATTATCGTAGATGCTATATCTGCCTTATAGTGTGCTTGTTTTTGCTCTTGGCTTATTTCCGTAAAAATACTCAAGTCAGAAATTTTTTTGGAAAAAGCAACAGGAAATAAATTCCGGCAACAGGGTAGAGTGGGGCCAGGTTAGAGTGGGGCTACCACTGCCCACGACCCGAAACAGAATTTAGTCATGCAATAACGCTAAATAAAATCCTAGAGAATATGAAAAAAAGCATCCTTCAGAAGTCAGTTACACATATCAAAAACCAAAATTGGTAAAAGGGGCCGCCAAGTTCCGAATATTTCGACCCTTCACAGGAGTGATATCAACACATCAAAACATTCGCCAAGTTAATCGCACTGCTTAATAGTTCGAAGGTTAAACGAAAAATAGAACATTGCTACTTTTGGTGCGATTAAGTTGGCGAATGTTTTGGTGTGTTGATATCATTCCTTTGAAGGGCCCAACCATTCGGAACTTGGCGGCCCCTTTTGCCAGTTTTGCTTTTTGATATGATATCAGTCCTTTTTTTTAAATTGTGTATCAGAATCAACTCCACTGCCATGCAGATGTGTAATAAAGTGGCACGTCAACACGAAATTGGTTTTCCACAATTTGATACTACCTTCTGCCTATAGGCCGAACCATTCTCAACTTGGTCACCTCTTTATAGGTGTTTTGGTTTTTTGTTGTTAATTAATTTTGTTGTAATTTGTTTTATTTCGTTAGTTTCGGTGTGTTGATATCACTCCTTTGAAGGGCCGAACCACTCTCAACTTGGTGGCCTCCTCACCAGTTTTTGGCTTTGTTTATTTTGCTTTGTTTTTAAAGTTGGTTTACTTTTCGTGAATTGGACGTGAATACAATTTCTTTGGCAACGTTGTTTAGATTTATCATGCTACACTAACACTAGTGTGTGTCTAGGCACGCACGTCAGTATACACGTTGTCATTGTCCGAACTTTGGCTGTCCAATGTTACAGTTTTACAAAGGCACGTTTATTACCATGTATCTAGACACACGCTAGTGTGTCCCGCCAAGTTAGGCAACAAACATCACAACAAACATCACATCAATTCAATTGTCGAGGTGTAAACCATTGTAGCGCGACGCCATAGCGTCAGTGTCTTATATCTTGAAGCATAGTTGGGCACATTTCAGGTACTTGGGGGAAAATAATAATGCGGTACAAAAGCTTAAATTGTGTTGAAATCAAGAACAATGACCCACCTGAGAAAAATTAATTCGTGTAGGAATGCCAGCTAAGCTGATTTCAATGCAAAATCTGACCCTCAATAACGTTGAAAATGTGTAACTAGCTAGCTACTAGCTAGCTAGCTAATTCTAGTCCGCTCATCCCCATGTTAATTTCCATAGGGTGATTATTCATCGATACCGAGATAACGTGAAGGCTTCCAGCTATGAAATTGGACGAATAGCTTCAGTACGATACGAACTGGGTACCTTTTATGGTTTGGAGCCTAGGGGTGTAACGAGGATGGCGTGGGATGGCGCGTAAGTACGAAAATATTGTTATAACCATTGTTAGTATTGTCGGCATCGTCTCTCATTGGACAGCCAAAGTTCAGACAATGACAACCTGTATACTGACGTGCGTGCCGACACACACACTAGTGTAGCACGATAAATCTCAACAACGTTGCCAAAGAAATTCTATTTACGTCCAATTCACGAAAAATAAATCAACTCTGAAAACAAAACAAAATAAACAAGGCCAAAAACTGGTGTAGAGGCCACCGAGTTGAGAATGGGTCGGCCTATAGGCAAAAGGTAGTTGCAAATTGTTGAAAACCAATTTCTTGTTGACGTGCCACTTTATTACACATCTGCACGGTAGTAGAGTTGAGTTTAATAAACAATTTTAAAAAAAGGACTGATATCATATCAAAAACCAAAACTGGTAAAAGGGGCCGCCAAGTGCCGAATGGTCCGGCCTTCAAAGGAGTGATATCAACATACCAAAACATTCGCCAACGTAATCGCACCGAATAATACTTTGGACGTTAAATGAAAACTTGAACATTGCTACCGAAAATAGCAATGTTCTAGTTTTCATTTGACATTCGAACTTTAAGAGGTGCGATTTACTTGGCGAATGTTTTGGTGTGTTGATATCACTCCTTTGAAGGGCGTAACCATTCGGAACTTGGCGGCTCCTTTTACCAGTTTTGGTTTTTGATATGATTAAAATAATACTTTAAGTAGTACAATAAACTAATAAATACAAAACTATGAAAATATGGAACTGTGAAACTACTCGTCAACCATTGAAGCCCTAATGCTATAATCATTTAGAGTACCTCATTAAAAGGCCCATTACCAGGTTGGGAAAAACAATGCTTTCCCTATGGGCGAATGTATTTCCCGACAATACTAACAATGGTTATAACAATATTTTCGTACTTACGCGCCATCCCACGCCATCTTCGTTACACCCTTATGCTCCCAAACCATAAAAAGGGGCGCAGTTTGTATCGTACTGCAGCCATTCGTCCAATTTCATAGCTGGAAGCCTTCCCGTTATCTCGGTAGCGATGAATAATCACCCTATGGAAATTAACATGGGGATAAGCGGACTAGAATTAGCTAGCTAGCTAGCTACATTAGTATTAAAAAACGCTTAAGCGTATAAAATACGGATGTAAGCCTTAAAAAACTTAAAGCCCTAAAGGAACAGATATTAGAAAAAAGACATGTAAGCCATCAGCGTCGCACTAATACA